>VUJU01003459.1:0-21982 GCA_009835225.1 Aphis craccivora | reverse complement strand
ATTAGTTATTTATTCGTACCATTAGTTTTAGATGTAAATAACATTTCCAAGTCTTATCAAAATTACAAATATTTTGAATACAATGCACCTATACATTAATTTTATTTTATTGAATAAATACATACCTACCGTTGATTAATTGTTATTAGATAATACATTTCATTGGTACCTAATCATGTTAAGATACTTGAACTACGTATTTGATATTACATATAGCACTTACAATAATTTTAAACTGTATAAATGCATACAAAATATTAATTAAACACAGACCAAAAACAATAGTAAGTATTGAAATGTATATAATATTCACAATTCATTGAATTAAATTTTAAGTAAAATTACCTACATACTTTTTATATTCTACTAATTTGTCAACAATGCGTGTGTAGAATGTAGATATTTCATTTTTCAAACATTGAAAGATTTAGTATACGATAATAATATCCTATACATTCACGTACCTTAACTAAAACTACTTACCTACTTTATCTATAATATTTATTTATTATTATTATTACCATCGTAAATCATAATATTATATTATATCGTATCGTACCTACGAACGGAACGTATAGATTTTTCTATATTCTGAACTGCACGGTAAATATATAGTCTTTTTGCCCTGTTACCTTTAAACATTATTATCGTCGTGCGTCAATATTTATTCGCGGAAAATGCATTGGATGAAACAGGCGGAAACGATTAAAAAAAAAAAAATAATAATAAAAAGTGCTTCGAGCGGGTCGTGCTACGGAATCGTCTGAAAAAGGCGTGCACGACGATAAGTGAGGACACCGCGCCGGAGCAGCCTACAAGTACCCACCAGCCACCACTTCCGCGAAAACGCCGCGGGACTGACGACGGACGAAACGTTTACGGTGTCAAACCGCACACGATAAGTACAATAATAACAACGTCCAACAACAACAAAAATAATAATATTATAATGCACTACCCGGACGTTCGGCGGGTTTCGTCGTCGTGCCGTATCGCGTAAACGGGATCACGAAGGTCAAAATATATTATAAGGTAGCGACGGGACCGTATTGGTGGTTGACGGGTTGAGTCTTGGCGGCGAGGGGTGGGTCGGGGACCCGGGGCGAGGGTTGACGACGACGACGATAGGGAGTATCGCGTCCGTGGCGGCAGCGGCGGTGGACGGTGTAGTGCGAGGCGGGAGGAAGGACAGACGCTTGTGTACATATGCACAAACCCATAACCGAGACGACGTCGACGACGTTACGACCGGGGAACAGAGAGACAGCGGACAGGCGCCGCACGCCGTATAAACACGCTATACGTCGGCGGCGCACACAACAGCGGCGCCCGACGTTTATATAATGCACACATGCACGCGCGCGCGCGACCTGCAGCCTGCATGCACTATACGGCCGCCGCCACTGCCGTCGTAGTCGCGCGTCGTCTCCAATAGACGGGACGACCGCCGACGTCTAAACGTGTGTAATAAATCCAAAGACCGTCCTCTTCGGTCGGAGTATCGTTTTTTTTATTATTATTATTATTATTATTATTATTCTCTCTTTCTTTATTTCTTTACTCTATAATATTAATATATTATTATTCTCCTTTCCGTCTTCGTCGCCACTGCCCCCGCGTTAAACGCTTCCACGTATATTATTATTATTATTATTATGTGTACGCGTCACATATCGCCAGTCGTCGTCGTCGCCGAAGACTACTTACTGGCTCGCCTCGTCGCCGCGTCGTTCGAAAATCGCCACCGACCGACCGTTACAACAGTGGCGCCGCGTCTCCGCCTCTGCGTCGCGAGCTAGTTCGATTGAATTATGTGTGGCGGGGGGGGGGGTGGTGGTGGTGGTGGTGTTGATGGTTATGTTATAGTCCTCGAACGAGACGGACGAGGGTACGTTGTCGCATTATACATTATCATCATTATTAGTATAATAATAATATACTTTTACAGGTGCTTTTTATTAGCCGTGTGTTGGAGACACTCGCAAAGATAATCCGATGGACGGCGGACGCCGTCGTCCATCATCGAATCTGCTTTTATACGTGTCGACTGCACACATTTTGCTGCAGCGATCCAAATCTCTCCGTAGACATAGCACTTAAAAGACGACAACGAATTGTTGCTTCCGGGATCTTACACAATATCTATACCGACGCATAGCAGATTTAGGTTTATCGATTATACGATTTTGTGTTTTAGGTTTTAATATTATACAGTGCACGTTTGATTTATTATCGGCAAACTAAAAAAATAAGAACATAAAAAACTGCGCTCTTTCGTTTGTTTTTAATAATTTTTTTATTTTATGAGAATCTTTAAGTTATGATATTTAACATATATCACATGCCATAACTCGCTCAAAAATTTAAATACCGTAATCAACGAAAGACCACGGCTAATGTTTTTACATTATATTGTATAATATGCAGAGTATGTCAATATCCTCCAATACTAAACCTTATTAAGTTACAGCATAAACATTGAACTTATAAACACAAATAACTAGAGTTATAATCCTACTAATGGTTTATATTAATATCAAACGAATATTGATTCATTAAAGTCCAAGGAAAATTGAAGTAAACACAAGTATGAAATCCGGTTTATAAGATTAGTGTAGCCATAGGCCTAATCAACACTAAAACGATACTAAGTGCTGCATAGCGCATGAATTCTTAAAATAAATAATAAATTAAATTTCCTGGAGACGACAAATTTTACTAATATTATAAAAAGGGCTAAATCCAAACATGCGCCATTACAAAACTATAGTTTTATCTTCAACTTTGAAAGTGGGATCTATAATAGTAATAGTAGAATCTAGTTGGAACCTACCCTAGAACCTACACTAAGAAATAAAAATAAAAAAATTCTAAATTTATTTATAAATAATCGTTAAAAATTAATTTAAGAATAGGGTTAAGTACCTATAACTAAGTAAACCACCAGTTTTTAACAAATGTTTTATTATTATGAAATTCATCGAAAATCACAAAAACATATCAATTTCTTATTATTATATTGTTAAAAACTTATAAAAATTATAATTTTAATACCTAAGACTTAACAGATTTCTTAATTAGTCTTTTAAACTAGAATTTATTTGGATTAATGTTTAGCTATATTTATATCATTAAGTTAATTATATACATAGATATACAGAAAACTACCATTTGAGTATGATTTGATAAATGTAAATGTTTCAAATTTAGATACAATCTAATATAATCAACCATTTTGTTCAATTCAAATATTTTAGTAAATGAACATTATAATAAATATTTTAAAACAACAATTATTATTAAATGCTTAATAAAATAGACATTATCAGTAATGTTTATAAACAAATTAAATTTGTTTACCTTCGGTAAATTCGAGTAGCATGAATTGCTTAAAGAGCTTTATAATTTGAGTGTTCTGAACAACAAAGTAAATAAAAATATTTGTTGATAAGAAGATGAGCGTTGTAATATATTATTGCCAATTATACCGATTTAATATAAATTCTTTCTATAAATTTAAACTTATATATGTTTAAATCACAGTAATGTTCATGATGGTAATTAATTATATGCATGTAATAGTAAAAATAAAGCATTACAAATTATAATAATTTTCAATTTTAATTTGACATTTCTACTTAATATACTTCTATATTATTGAAATATTTAGGGCAGTGGCAGTGGAATTTTTATTGGGGGATTTATATACCCCAAAAAACTAGCTAATTTTCGTAAAAAAATTTTTTTTCTAATATCGGTATAATATATTAAGTATATTAGGTATAAAAAAAAGTCATGAGGGGGATCTATCCCCCGTGTCCTCCGTGTGTGATATAGGGTTACCTATTCATTGAATGATAAATTAAGACATATTAAATAAGTTTAATTCGTCTTAAGTAAAATAAATAAATAATATAAATTTAATTTGTAATTAAAAATAAAACTTTAAATAATTAAGTCTTAAATAACTTAAAATAAATGGTTTTTACCTATAGTATAAAGTATAGACCCATAGTCAGCAGAAATGTAGATACAACGACTTGGGTGACGGCCAATAATTAAGTAGAACCGAGAGAAGAAGAAACATATTGATAAGAAAATAAGTTACATTTTGAAAATTTCACATGTATATAAATTATGCATTTAGCTATGCATATTTAACATGTTTGCTAGAGCATAATGTAAGAAAATATAACTAAGTATACAGTTTTGGCTTCAAAATGTCAATATTTATATTTCACTTGAATTAAATGAACATATTACTAAATAATTATTCGCGAAAATACTAAAAGCAATCATACAACATATTCTAAAAAATTATTCTCTATTTATTCGAGATTTCATTTGAGCGAGTTACTAAGATAAATGTACCAGTATAAATACTATCGCTCATTAAAAACCGTATATTATGTATGTATACAGATAACTCATGTTTTCCATTCCGAGTAAATAAAGTGGGATTATAACGGTGTTTGTAAGTTGTACCTATCGATTATTTGCTTTCCATTAAGATACTGTGATCAGAGAAATAGAAATAGAATTTCCTGAAAGCTGATTCTGTCTTTATTGAACATATACCTATGCATTGAAAATCTTCAACAGTTCGTTAAATAAAAAGTTCCGTTTAGTATTAAACAGCCTCTAAATAGATGTTAAGTAATAAATATAATAAGTACAACTTATAGTCCAAGAATGGCCAGTATCGAAGATACATTTGTATCACGATACTCTTCTAAAAATAATTTCAAAAAATACTAACAGCCAACAGATGATGATATTATAATAAAAAAAAAATTATTGGAATTAACTTTAATTATTAAATGTTAACAATTTTTTATAAGTTAACGGTTACCCAATGTATAATACATCATAATATATTACATTGTTGCTATTGCTCTCTTAAATATCCTTGCTTGTTCAACAACATTAAACTCATTATTTAAATGATGTTATTTAATTTTTTTAAATTTTAATAAAAAGATTATTATTTAATTAAGGCTTGTAAATATTTTGAAAATACTGTAAAATATCAAATTTACTAACAAATAAACAAGGAATATATTTACGATAAGTTAAGTCGATATTCGGCATAATTATAGATAATCTAATAATGTACATCACACCGCTATCGTCAAATGAATCTAATTAATCGTAAAATTCGACTGTGAGGATGCAGTGGTGGATCCAGGGGGGGGTAATAGGGTAATTACCCCTCCCTTGAGCTTATTATATACAAATTTATTACATTTTACTTTTAACCCATAACTATCATTTGTATCATTTTTAAATAACAATTTATACAACAAACGTTTAAAAAAAAAATGAAATGGAAATGTTTATTTAATTTAACTAAGAAACTTCTTTTTTTTTTTTTATATATCTTATTTAATTTTATAAGTTACTGACTTTGGGCATAAACGAGGGCATAAATTATTAAGATTAATACTGAAATATTGTAGGGACTTGACTATAATAATTAAATTTAAATAATCAAATAATTTTTATTTAATTTTATATTTTTATCTGTTTAAATGGTTTTTATAGTAACTTAGGTGTACCTATACTAAAAAAAATTCATTTTAAAAATGAACATAGAAATCATTGAATTTTGGTATCATTTTTAATGTATCTAGAATCGCTATAGCTACTAATTATCTTGTTTATCCTGTTTTAGTGTACAATACAAAAGTGACTAGACATTACAAATGAATAATGGTAAATTACACACTGCAAACAAATGTTAGGTTTGTTTTAAAGAAAAAACAATTTTTGGATATTTTAAACAAATATCAATTTATATACCTATATATATCTTGTTTTTTTATAATTTTATCATACTAACTTTATAATTTTTAATTATTAAAACAAAGTTAAAAGTTTATGATTATTAACATAATTTATTAATATATTATATAATAATAGAATATATGTTTGAACAAAATCGGTGTACATTATAGAAACATGACTTAGTGAATTTTCATTATAACAAACTCAAAATAAATATGGGTAAAGCTAATATTAAATATACTCAATAGGTATAACTTTCTATTGACGAAACTTTATGATTTTTATTTACAAAACCAATAATTACCAATAAAATGTTATACAAACATGTTATGAAGATAACCATATTATGTTAAATACATTAAAATCTTAGTGAAAAACATTGAAAGACTGATAACAATTTATTGTTGAAAATAATTTATTTAATTTGTTATCCTAAGAAGGAACTTCGTAGTTCGAACGTATACAATATAACTATTGTAGGTAATAATAAATACACGAATATTTTATCATGCAGCAAAAAATAAATGTAATAAATTTCCTAGTTTCGATTTTACACATCTTTGTGATAAATACATCAGAGTTATAGATAGGTAGCTAAATATTTTATATTTTTCAAATTTCAAAAGAATTAAAAAAGTTGTTGTCTTGAATTTATATGGTTTAATAAAAGTAATTACCAATTTGCTTGAATAAATTTTGCTAATTATGCTTATAATTATGGTTATCATCTTTCTAAATTTCTTCATTTATTAACCTAATTACAGTAATTTATCCTAACATTAAGAATAAAATCATAAAAATTAGAATTTATTATTTTGAAAATTATATACAATTGCAATATTATAAAATAATCAAGTACGTTAACACACATAAAAATAACAAAATATAAATATAAATAATATGGATTTTTTTTTTATCTAGTTTACATAGTTTTATATTATTACGAATTATAGCTATAGCCAATTATTGTTCTATTTTTATTATTGTTACATATTTTTGTAAAATTCATAAATAATAATCGAATTCAAGGGGTATTTTTTACATGCCTAATGTGCTGTGTATAAATACAAAAAAATAAATTTAAATTTAAAGAAAAGAATCTGTAAAAGTCATGATTGTGAACTTGACTATATCATCCTGATTAGACCTTATTTTACGATTGAGTCTGAAATATAATAATACATGATGTTCTAAGATAACAATATATCTCCTTCAAACGATATAACCACCTGCAGCTTCAGTACTTTTGATCGTGTATAAAATATTATAATATGTTATTAGACACCCACAGTGCATGACTATAAGGAACAAGAGACGAATCCATAGCAAAATAAAACATCTCACATTGTCAGTCGTCACCATGCTGTTTTTATCGTACTAAATGTTAATGTTTGTATGGTAATACCATAGTTTTAACTCGTATTATTCGCCGTCGGGAAAATTGGCAAAAACAAAAAAATAATTGTTGATCTGAGGTTTTGACCTTGGTATTTTCAGATTACTAATGGTCACCAAACTGAAAATACAAAGGCTGTCATACGTCATCAGCAAAATAGTATAGGAGAGCATAGAAAGAAGATGTTCATTCATTTCCATTCAAACTATCCAATTGTTATATTTTTCTTTCTCAATTTCATAAGAGATGATAACGACTCAATATATTATAATATATGATATACATTATACATTATACAAGTAGATAAAAGTAAAAACACAATAGTTTGTATACCTAGAGTACATTCAAAAAGTGGTTGAGTAAAATACTCTAGGGAAGAATAAAAACAGCATCTACACGCGACATACAATTCGTGTGACATAAAATATTCTTTCTTCTTTTACTTTCAGAAGTAAAAAGCTTTCAATTTTTTTTTAAAATAGAATACTTTTTAAAATAAAACTATTTGTCATGATACTTTTTTATACATATTATTTTACTATCGACATGTGTATACACGATTACAATAAGAACATATTTTTATTCTCTTATATAGTCGTTCACCCAAATTATATCTCTACTCTCTTCCCGTGAAATGTAGTCAATATGCAATAACGTCGCATATACAAGACCGCCCATAGAGGGATGAGAGGGGACTGTCCCTTCTCACCACAATGTTTGTATAGAGTTTTTATAGACTATAGAGTATATTAAATTTTAAAAAGCATACATTAATATATATAGTATACACATATACATTGCTCCCCACTCTAGCGGTGAACATTTATACGAGCATCCTTATGAATGAGACCATGAGAAATAGAGTGTAATTTTGATAATAGGTATACACATTATACATAGTTCATCCAAGATACACCTGCTGCATATAGTATATAGGAGACAATCAGACAGAAATGTGTTATAAATAAATAAAGAATTTGTTTAAAAGTTAAGAAACGTGGTAGTATAGCTGTTTTAAAATACCTGACGATAAAAAAAAAAAAAAAAACAAAATGTATTAATTGCCATAAATGGTTATTATTGGTCTTACTTTTCTCACTTCGACAAAATTCATATCACTATTAAAAATTTGAAAAAAATAATAAATTATAGAATTCAAAAAAACTTTTCTTATAAAAGAGTAAACCAGGATTCAGGAAAATAAAAATAACTTGGTTTGGCAACTGTAATCTTTTCCTAAAATTTACTATTTATATTATTTTAATAATATAGATAATATATTTATAAAAAAATATCTTATTAATTAAAACACATTAAAAAAAACTTTTATTTAATGAACTAGACCATCTTTCTATTATGTCAATTGACAATTTATGATAGAGTAATTACTACTCAATAAGAAACAGTATTTTGTTTATTATTGACTATAATTGTATACTTTAAAATATAAAAATCAATATTATATTGAAACCTATATTCAACAATATAACTTGTTAAACTCCTTTAAATTAAGATTTAAGTTTAATAGTTAAATATTATAAGGTACTTATTCGCAAATATCAAGGAATAAACTCAATGTTTTTTAATAGTTTTAATAAATTAACATTATTGATTAGCATTTGCTATTTCAGTTTAGAACGGTTTAGAACAAATATTAAACCTCGTATTAAACGATATAGAAATAAAACGTTGATTTACTGCAGTAGTTTAATATAATATGCCATTTATCTGGTAAAAGTAAAACGGGGGATATAAATAATGAGTCCAATTCCACTGTTTTTGAAAGTTAGCCAAGAAACTAAATCCTTCTCATCTTTTCCTTACATCGAATTGGTTCGGTTTTCGAAGTTTTCCACTAAGACTATCTAGACATTTTATATTGTATGTCTGTACCTGTCCTATCGTATAACTTTTACTTTTATACACGAACATATCATTATTTCCATCCCATTTAAAACTCATAATACCAAACTGGCGTTCCATTCGTTACATCACTTACATCAATTTATATTCATTCAAATTCATTTCTTTGTTAATAGACAAGTATTAAGTACAAAAGATAAATTTTCCAATAAAAAAAATGTATAGAAAAAATCGATAAGGGTCCTACAGTACTGGCACAGTCTGCAGAATAAATTAGCAATATAGGAAATTTACCCTGAAATTTATCAACAAACGATATTATAATGTCTGAAGTTTGGCATAATTTAATTTTTACAATGCACAGTAAGTATTTTATTATTTGTTTTCCTAGTCAAAACAACAAGTAAAAACGAGGATTTATGTCACGTCATATAATCTATGTGAAGAAAAATGTTCGTGTTTGGCAAGCTGACAATAGTAATAGTAATAAAATATATATCACGTCAGAAAAAGACCATGAAAACCATTCAGTAATAAACAACACCCCGGTATCAACCTTCGTTTCAATCACGGTCAATGTCATCTCATTAATGAATAAGTATTAAAGTAGGTACCTACATACATATACGATTTCACTACTAACATTATTGTCCCTATCCGATGCTTTTAGTATACATTTCATAAATCAGTTGAATTATTTTACAAATAATTAATTTATAGTTCATTATAGATACAATTTATTCGATACATGATTTAAAAAGTGAACAAGAAGACTGATTACCACGATTAAATTTTCAAACATTTTAGAATATTTTTAAACTTATTATTTTTTTTTAATTAGAATAGGATAGTATTTTGTGTTTGTAGAAAGACATCGTGAGTCGTCGAAACCCAATTCGCTAAAATCCCAATTCGCCGACTAATCTAATAGCAGTCTGATAAAATATTATTAAATCAAATACTTAAGTCAGTATAAAAATTATATAAAGTACCTATACCTATACTTTCAATTTAACTATATATACATATATTATACAATGCTTTTTTTTTAAAAAAAAAAAACTATAATTTCATGGTTATTATATACAAGCTGATTTGTTAATAATAAACAAAATATCATCCTTCTATCGTATTTTAATATATTCATGTATTTATTAATGATAGGTATTTTTTTGAACTTAAATCTAAAAAAAAAGAAATTGAAAACCGACGAAGTGGGTTTGACTCTTTATTTAGAGTTTTATAGGATTATAGTTTTTTTTTTTTTTTACAGGATTTGTGTAAATAGAAATACATAACAATAATGTAATAATTTTGTTTAATATTTGGGATACTGGTAAATAATCAAATACAAGAACCTTGTTACTATGAACAATAAAAAAATACTAGCTTATTTATTCTAAAAGACGTCATGTAAACAATTTAATAAACAAAAAATAGGTACGTGTAATATAAAAAATTAAGAAAAAATTTTTAATAGAAAATATAAAAAAAAATAAAAAAAATAATAAAATAAAAAAAAATAAAAAATATTATTTTTTAGAAAATGTAAAATGTATTTTGCGAGGTATTTTGTTAATTCTGTTGTAAGGTTGAATATCTCCTGCAATGTCGCTTATAGTTTTGGCTTAGTTGATACATGTCTCTTGTTATAATTATAATTTGTAACTGAATTTAGATGCATTTTAGACAAAAATATAGATATGAATTAAATATAGGTATACAAATATATAAAATATACTTATATAAGCAACTAACTTAATTAAAATATTTAAAACTATACTAATTCTTTATCATTGATTCATTTGAATAAAATATTGCCAGCAAAAGTGCACTACCTGCGCACGCTACATTACTTATAAACCGCTTTTTGTTTTTATGGTAATGATATATTATTTGGATGTAATAAAGGGTGTTGGGGCGAAAGTATATTAGCTAAGGACAGAAATATATTTTGTGCAATGAGAGTACCGCTACTATTTATTTTTCCGGTCAAGCATTGATTTTATTACATTATACACTTGATATAGATAATGCTCACTTACATTAATCTAAAAAAAATTATAATACCTGAGAGATAGGTATGCATTGGCGAAGTAAAATTAAATCTAAATTAACTAGATGATTGATTATAATTCAGATGACATTATTTAGGTACAATTGCATAATTCACTAATTATTTATTATTATTTTAATTAACTGTTAAGACTTCAACGTCAAAATGTATTACCTAGCCTACTTTTAGCTTAGATACCTACCTATTTGAGTTATAAGTAAAAAGTTTCCAATCAAAATTTAAATTTAACAAATAATCCATTATCCAACACGGTGGCCTACTTAATAACGAAGTATACTCAAGACATATACGACCAATAAAACGACGACTTTTAACCTGTGCTTAGTCAATTTTAACTTTAAGGCTTTAAAAGCAATTTCTTTAAGAAAAAAACATTCTAATTAATTATACGAAAGTGGCGAGATTATTTGGATGAAAACGACACGAGGGTGTCTCAATGTTTCCACGAAAAGAAGAAAAAGACATTTTTATTTACGTTCAGTCAGAACATTCCATTTTCTGAAACGTAGGACAATAATAACAAGGCAATGGCTTGAGGGCTTCTATCATTTCAGTTGACGCTGACAAATCTCCGGTTCAGCCAATTTCCTTTCCATCTACTCGCCGATAAACCCAAACTGTTTTCTCCTGAATTTGGACAATAATGACCATTGTTTCTGCTACCTACCATTATTTTTTTATACGATTTTTCACTCCCTTTAGTTTTTAACACCAACAAAAAACCGAAGTTAATAAATGTCTGCTTGTCCATATTAAACAGTGATCGATTATTCTATGAAACATAGTTTGTGGCAGAAAAATTTCCCAAACAAAATGATCAGTGATTACTGAACTTTACAATAAAAAATCGTTAATAGTTCTGCTATTCCTAACAAAGTTTTTTAATTAACAGTAACAGCTACTAAACATAACAAATGAGCTTTTGGTACTATTGCGATTTTTATTATGTGCAATAAAATAAAATAAATTATTAAAGAGATTATATATCTTTGTTCCTACTTTTAGTGTAATACAGTAATGATACTTCAGATACTTGCACAGTTGCACAGCATACATTTTAAAATGTATAGGTATAGGTATAGAAGGAAAACACTCCGGAAAGAATGGTTGGTAGGGTAAGACCCCAAGTAAGAGTGTAAGACTGGTGTTTACAAAACTTTTCAAAAATAGCCATATGTCAAATTATTATACAAAAAAAATGACAATGTTTGAATGTTAATAGATAAAATAATTTATTTTGATACAGATATATTGTATCTACCTATTTTCAATAATTATGTAATAAAATAGAAATAATAAAAAATATATTAGATAGGTACTTACAATCTTTACAACCTAATTATTATTTCAGTTTAATAAAAATAACTTACTTATAATTTAACAAATAAAAAAAGAAATTTGTTTAAATTGCAACTGTTATTTCAATAAATAATAAATAAGTGTGACAAACAAATATTATATACATATATTTTTAGAAATCTTTAAAAGAATTTAAAATATTTCAAAGGGTTTTTAACCAAATTTATAACAAAATAATATTGTATTTCTATTTGGGATAAATATAAAAACAAAACATTTCTACATTTTAAAAAACGAAGGCAACAATAGATTAGTTTGTAAAAAATATTAGTTGCCTAACTTTTCCTTAAGAGGTGTTGTAACACACATTTATCTCAAATTGTATGTACACTTAATAAACGTACCTACTTGTTTTCACACCTATTTAATCATGAACATTAATGGAAAATTATTAAAATTCAATAGTTCTCTTTATAATACTTCATATTAAAACATGGTTAAAGATTAACGCCGAAAATAATTAGATACCTAGGGTAAATATAATTTATTAGAATTAAAAAAAATTATTATTATTATTCAAATAAAATACGTAATTTATTAACTATAGTTGCCTAAAATATTGGGTATCTCTTTTAGTACCTATGTAGTTTTAATTTCTTTATTTTTAATTACGATGATTCTCTTTGAAATATTTTAATATGTAGTTGAGTAATTATCTAAATACATCTATCGGGCTATACCTACATCTCTGTTAATTTTTAGCTATTGAATCGTAATACTCGAGAAATTCTTTCAATACGTATTCACCCTTCACTTTTAATCAACAAATTCACATTTTATACGAACTATAATATATTATATTGGTTTTGATAATCAATATTATGAAAGTACATAAATTAAAACTGAAATTATATAATTTATTATAAGTACTTCTTTATTTATTTTCTATATTATTTAGGTACCTATATTGATTTAAAATCATCACAAATACTGAATTTATACCAGATTTTCGAAGCAAATTACAGAATAATTTAAAGATAAGATAAATATTCAACAAATTATTTTGATTTTCAAATAACCATAAGGGTTCACCAGTAAATATTTATCTAGAGATAATTTTTTTATTTCCCGTGTCGTGTTAATGAATAATATCAACCCTTTTCTGTCTCTGTCTTTCACTCAATACATTAAACCATAATGACAAAAAAAGGGTATGCCACAGATATTATGCGTTGGCACGGAGGACCTACTATGGCTGCCAAAAGGACTGCGACCGGTGTCTTTGTCGAGTTTGTCGTCCTTTTATAGCTTTATTTGAACTAATAAAGCATGGCCCGGGGCGACGATGACCTGTTCCGCTCTATGCGTGTAAACTGACACACACAATCACCATACTACACAACGACGCACATTCAGTGCTTGTGTGTGAGGTCTCTAGAAAACCTGTTACTAACAAAAAACCAGTCCCTATGTGTCTTCACTCTTTCTCACTCCCACTACAATTATACTTCGGTACAGATAGCCTATGTACGGTAAACGCATACAACGAACACTGTTTTTTCACCCTGATTCAAGGTTAAACTAAATGTAACACTTTTTTTTTTTAATAATAATTAATATTTTTGACATTTTGACAACATATTGGAACTTATCAAATGATTAAATTCTGCGATAAAATATAATCATTATTGTGCGAATACCAAAATCGTCGATACACAATTATTATGCTGCTTGTTTCTATTTGGCCTTACATAATGAATAAGAATTAAAATAATATAATAATATGTCATACAACTGTTTTATAATAATCACTAATTAGGGAGAATGATTGGTATCCAAATTGTATATAAATACAAAAAACGTTTATTAAACAATAAACGTACATTAAAGAATATACCTAATATTGGTAACGATACGGGTTTTTAAATAAATTACCGTTATATTGTTAAAAATAAATTAACAAACACAAAATAAATAACATTTCACATATAATTTACGACGATTTGTACCCACTGTCATTAAAATACGTGATGATTTCGTTGGGAGTATATGGGTGTGTAGAATCGTTGAATATCAATTTAATAGGACATAAATATTATTATTTTTTTTTAAATCCATCCCACTAATAAAAACAATACTATTACGATATTGCATCTCAATCAAAACATGACACCCGCGCGATTTGTTTTTAAACAAGGCATTCGATTTGAGTAAAAAATTAAACACCATATAATATACAACTCAGGATATAACCTACTGAATTTAGCATATAATTAGATATACGTGATAAATTTATTTGCTATTTTCTAATTAGTAAATCACGCCATGTTAACTCATATAATAACGTAAACAGTTTACGGCTTGCAGCAAAATACAACGAAACCGGTTTCCATTAATACATATTATATATTTGTACTAGTACAGTGAGTATAGGTTATGCATATATTTTAAGATATAATGTATAATATTTTACCATATATAGTGAACTTATCTAATAATTAAAAGGCGATCACTTTTTTCATTAAAAAAAAAAAAATAAAAAATAAAGATTTGGGCTTGCAAAAACAGTTTTAACAATAGATTGTCAACAACGATGTTAAACAGTCGAAAGACACAGATAAAAAGTCTTCGTGTCGATAGTGTATTCAATACCTATCTAGTATCTACCGTATTTCGTCTGTTAACGGAGGGTAGTACGAGTGAAAAAAGTATTATAGATTATACTGTTGTAGATTTATCAACGTATCGATATTAATAAAAAATAAAGGGCAATGGCTTAAAAGGATTTCGTATTCGGGCCAAGGTCGAGCGTAGTAGTACCGCGGTATTGTCGTCCTCAGTACCTGGCACAGACATTGAGGAAACTTTGTTGTTGTTTTCCAAGAATAAAAAAATCCAATACCAAACACGTCCTTACTTAATCCCCGCCAAGCGGTGTGGCTTTCTAAATAGTGACCGGGGATTATCGTTATAAAGACGGACGTGTCCGTACCGCATTACAATATACAACACTATTATAGTAATAATATATGCTCGAATATACGTATATAGGTAATATTATTATCTAAGCACACGGGTATAGGCGTATTACAATGATAATAGTGCACCACCTATAACAAAGAGAAGATGCGGCGCACACGGGATAACACCTGGACCCGCTGCCGCCGCACGACCACCGTGTGATCTGCCGCGTGCAATATAACACCATTATAATGTATATTATACCTCCTACTCGGTGAAGTCGCCGTACAGTCTACACGTGCACAATAGGCTCCGGGTTCGCCGAAAATCCGTAAAGATACGCGTCATAAAAACACGCACTATCGGTATAAGAGGTACCTTGAAATACAATGTACAATATTTATGATATACACCTAAATACGTGACTAAAAATAATACCACGGTGTACCCCAACGATAAGTGTTATAAATAGCATTATCGGTATGACGCCTCGCGGTCACCACCGACCGGGAAAACGATCAGTAGCGCACGTTCGACGGTGCCGACGGCAATGTGTACCTACATTTCCTGGACGTTGTCGTCGGCAACACTATTAAAGTGTAATGACAAACAGTAAACGAGTAGGTACGTACCTCTTCGAATGCAAAATCTTCGTCGGCTTTCCACTTTTTTTTTGCGTCGGCTGCGCAGACGACGAGCAGCAGCAACACAGCTGTACCGGTGGTCAGCCACCACTTGTTCATCGTCAGCGTCATAGTCGTCGGTTAACGACAGCAATGATACTATTCGATCGCCGGTTTCGTGAACGGGCGCGCAAGTTGTTTACCGTGAATCACGGGCGGAAAAACAAAATAAAATAAAAAACGAATGCCCGGGCAAGCAATCGGATAATAGGTATCGCCTGAATAAACGAAGGGCTTTCTATTTTTTGATTTATTTACTCTTTCCCCCCCTCACATTTACACGCGTCCGGCGGCGAAAACGACGGTCGAACGACCATAAAAACGAAATCCAAATTGTTTGGAAAAATTTAAGAAAACGTGGCTGGCTGTCCGAACTTTTACACTCGACGGCAGGCAACTGGTGAACCACGGTGCGATACGTGCGGCGCGGGGCGATCGACTGCAGCGGCGGCGGCGAACGCGCGAGGTCGAGGAAAATACGAAATAATATTATCGTGCGCGGACGAACGCTATGATCGGCGGTACACTGCTACCGGCCCCCGCCCGCCAGCCAGTCAGTCAACGTCCCTCGACGAACGAACCGGGAGCTGCAGTGCGTACGCCACGACCATAACGAAATTACCGTAGGGTTGTCGTCATCGTAGTCTCAGCGTGGTTGCCCGACGCATGTTTATCGATTCGATAAAATTATGTCGCGCACGATGATAAAGCAGTAGGAGTCAGGAGACAGTCGTATAATATTCTGACCACAGGTGTAGAGTGTATTTGTATTAGCCATTAGGTAATAGGTACTAAAAAGAATAAGTAATAGACATCTCCCATCTAGACACTAGGCAGAGGCCAGTAAATTGTGGGCACACGTATACGTAAATTCAAGTGTACAGTGTTGCGATTTGTAAAAGTAAATCATATATATTTTAGAAATTGATTTTGGTTTAAAATGTATAAACTATTTAATGTTACTTCTGCCATTGATTATAGAATAGTCTTTTCTAAAATCAATGTCTCTACTATTTTTGTCAACTAAAACTAAATATCGTCTAATGTTTATGTTTAAAAAAAAAATCGACATACCAACTGGCAACTACAGAGTTCGTGACAGAAATAAAATAATTAAATTTTAATTTAAAAAAAAATCATACCACGATTCTTGCTCTATTTCTAAGCATATTTTGTAATAAATAAGTTTAACAATGATGTGTGTTATATTTCATTTTTTAAATCTTTTAAAGCAGTAAAAATGTATTTGAACTTCAGTATCTCTGATAAAAAAGTGATTTTTGTTGGTATTTTAGGTCAGAAGCAAAATATTTTCAGCACTTGATTATTTAATAATTGAGAAAAAAGGTAAAAGCGGAAATGTTTAAGCAAAACCAGTTTTTGACAAAATTGATTTCGTTATATTGTAATAATTCAAATTAAATAATCAGGTGATAGGACATACCTACTTTGATAGTTGATACTTATAAGATGTTCTTGAGCTAATAATATTTCAAACTATTTTTAAATTTTATTAATTTTGATTTTGTTACTGGTAGTATCTCTAAATTAAAATATTGTACTAGCTTAGTGTTCAATTATTTTATATGTTCTTCTACAAGATACATCTATCAATTACAATATGCACCTTCATACATTATTTTTATATTCATGTTATAACTAATAACTGTCTATATTGTACATTTGTACTCTTGCCCCATTGTGAACGTAAATTATTTTATAAATAAATACATTTTGCACTTTTTAGGTTATGTATAAGAGTATAAGACATACCTATACAGAAATTATCAATTTTTTTTCTATAAATGTCGATAAAAAATGTTTACTTGGTCAAAAGCTTGAAATTATAATATAATAACTCTCGTAAGTTGTTATTACTAGAATAAAAAGTAAAAATCTACCAAAATTATAAATTTATATGAAGTTAAATTTTGACATTTCCAAATAATTTTGTATTGTTTTCATAAAATTTTTAATATTCGTTACTTAAGGTTTGAATATTTTTCCTATCATTTGAGAATATGAATAACAGAGTCCAGAGATATTAGAACTTAAACTGGTTAAAATTTTAGATTTCGAGTTTTTTTTTTTCCATAATTAAGATCACTTTGAAAACAATAGTCTTCTTAACTGCAGAACGTTACCGATACAGTTACCGAATAGTACAACATGTGCTATAAACATATTGTGTTCAAATATTGTACGATAACGACCAAAAATATTAGAAACTTCAATTGATTCAATTCTGTAAAATACAGATTGATGAAGTCAGATTTACCACCAAACTGAAATTTAATCGGTGAAGATTAATTAATGGAGATTAATCACTTTTACTTGGAAGAAAATAAGGCTGAAGTAGAGAAGAATAGATATGGACCATTTATTTTCTGACTCAAAAAACTTTTGGATTGCTGATATTTATGTACAAAGAAGGAATCGAAAGTTAAAATACTTTACGTCGTTACTTCTGGTAATTCAGTGAGAGGGTTTGATTGGTTTGAAGTATTTCATACTGAATTTTACCGTTATTCTTATTCATTCTGTAGACGAATTGATGTATGTATAGAAATATATAGGGAAGATATAAATATATAATATGTGGATGTTTAAATAGTATCAAGTTTAATCATCATCAAACTATTAAATGTTAATCACCTTCAAAGTTACGTTAATTAATTGACAGGCGCTCACATTTAAAACATAGATAGATCGCTTGACAAATATAGATACACGTAAATTAAAATGTTTAGGAATATTATATACTAACGCAGGATTGCTCCAGTTCCACCTATAGTACAATAACATTGTTAGAAGATCACAAGAAAATAATAACGTTTGACTTAATCAATGCATTTTTAAATGACATCCAAACATTCCAAACAGTTTGTCGTTTAAAATATAATGTTAATAAAAATATTTTATAATTGTGTTATATTTTTTTTAGTACGTGTGCTAAACGTCTATGTTTTTATATTATTTAATATTTCTTTTTAAAATATATTTACAACAATAATTATTTGTTTAATATAACAAATAAATTCAAGTTTCTACCAAAGATCACCTACAGTATGTATTGTAGATTGAGGGATTTTTTCTACTCCAAAATTGTCATTATATAGATACAAAAAAAAAATATATATATTATTATAAAATCAATATAGCTATTTACATAATGAGGTTCACTCAGAATCTAATACCTACACATTTATCGTAAATACCGTATTTAACATATTTTAGAGAAATGTTATTACTTATTTTACATACTTGATGTTGTGTGTCATTTTACTATTTTAGACAATATTTTAAAGGGTCACCAAATGCCAAATCGCCCAAATGGTGCCCCGCTGGCCGTATACTGCCCACGAACAATCTTTATCCAGCTTGCAGAGCGCAGACAAGGAAAAAATTAACCATAACTTACAATTTATAATCATAAAATGTTAAAAATATGTACTCTGAGTTTTTGTGTTCGGTGAAAAGTTTTCAAATTTTTATTGTGGCCTTTCAAAAATATTAATTGGTGACCCCGGCTCTAAATCTTAAAAATATAATATTCCTTAATACCTGAATAACTACTGTAGCGCCTATCATATAATACGTAGATATAAAAAAAGAAACAAATAAGTACCTACAAAATCCGCCATTATTATACCTATACATCAGAATTTTTTATAGGAATGTTAGGATTTTGTGGCCTTAGCCATTTTCTTCCAAAAACGAGATACCGTTTTCCTCCACTGTCCATTTTCCTCCAATAAATAAAATAATACAATCGCCATTCGTTATCAGAAAGTTAAATTAAAAATGATAGAACAAAATATAAAATATTTAAAGTATAATTATAATATAATAATACACATTTAATTAATGTGTAATAATTAATTAATACACATTAAGCGCTGAATTGGGCAGGTGGGTAAAAAGAGAATTAATATTATAATAAAAAAGTACTCACGTCGATGAAAATGCATCAATCAATAAATAAAATAATAAATTAGTTAATAATAAGGGGTGGCATAATATGATCCTAGCCATAGGTATTTTATTTTTATAATACAAAAAGAAACACTACAACACTGACTAAAATATTGAAGGAAAATATACATAATTTTATTCAAAAATAATGTGGAGAAAAATGGAAACCAACCATTTTTTTGGAGGAGGTAAATGGACAGTGGAAGAAAACGGTATCTCATTTTTGGAGGAAAATGGTCCTGCCCGATTTTGTAATATGTAATACTGCAGTTTACCTATACTGTTTACTTCTCTAGATAATTTATAGTACAATACAATTTTATTGCTATTATTATATTAACTTATAACTTATTTTATTTTAATAATTTTATACTAAAAGACAAATAAATGTTACATTTTGTCGTTTTGAACGGAGCAATGATTTTTTTGTGTATACGATGACTGATAAGTACATGATAAGTAGTCCGGTGAAATGTTTGGATTTTCAAAAATGGAGGTGGTTTTAAGTTTTGGATATCAAATTGGATCTAATATGTACTTTTTAGAAGTCAAATTTAAATTTCGTATTACTTATTTTTATAATTAAATAAAAACAAACCAAAAATTTAAAAAAAAAAAACTGAAATTTTTACACAAATCCAATTTTCAACAACATTTTATTTTTTGATGTAACTCGAAAACAAATAACTATAGAAACTTAATATTTCCATCAAATTTTCATTTAGTTGTTTTTTATTTACAAAAACATTTTCAAAATATTTTTGAATATATTTATCGAATTGTCGACTAAAAATTATTTGCTGGGTAGAACTGAATAAGTGTAGGTACCTATTAAATTCCAAACAATTAAAGTTAATTAATAATTATTAGCATTAAGCCTAGTCTTCTTAATAATTTAAAAATTATAAGTCACTGAGTAGTATAAAATATAAATTGATGTATTCTCCAAATAAATATTGTCTTAATAAATTAAATCAAAATCATAAATACTTGAAAATATACCTGTAGGTATATTATATAAAATTGTATTATACTTGTATTATAAAGCCATAATGTTAAATTAAAAAAACTATGTATTTTTTTTTCATTATAATAGGAGTTATACTGTTGCTGTATGGTTCCCTTTCTCCAGTTATTCAAGCCAACTTCCTATTATACTTTCATATTATATTAATATACATTTACTTTGTATAGATTGTAAATTAAATTTTTTCAATAAAAAAAAAATAATAATAATAATAGTCAATTCCCACAAGTCACAACAGCAGACATAAATTAAAATTAATTGGTAAGTAGCCTCTTATAATAAAAATTATAGAATGCCAGAGTAAACAAAAATAACATATTATTATTCTGAAATGATTTTAAAATTATAATGTTAAAAGTTTGAGTTTTATAAATTAAAAAAATAAAAAGATTATAACATTATGGCAAATATGAGTAGGTATATTATATAACATATATATGAGCCAAGAGGGTTTTAGTTTCAAAATATACATGAACCTATAATTTCTAATTGCTTATGAAAAATGAGATATAATTATATAAATGTCATGCCGTGTGTAATTTTTAGCGATGAATTCAAATTTTCAAACTTTTGTAGAACAAAATAATGGTCTAATTCCAGTAGGTATATTTTTAAGTTTGAAAATTACATTTAATTTCAAAACGTACCATCGCCTATGATAAACATGTTTCAAAACATACAATCTCCTTTGACAAGTATAATTTTGTTTATAGCATGTACATTGTAGGTAGGTACGTATTATAAAATTACATACCTATACCTACACAATACCTACTGTACTACTCATTATTATTATTATTCTTATATTCTCGGATATCATCGATACGACCTATAACTATAAACAGATATAATATTACATCGTACGCCATAGCCATTGACAGAGTTTTTCATGTGTATTGCACAGTGGTTATTAT
>VUJU01003458.1:11490-25653 GCA_009835225.1 Aphis craccivora | reverse complement strand
ATATATTGTAATGTCCCATTATTTTTACAAAATAAAACCTGTTTATTTCAATGGTAATAAGTATACTTAAGCCAACCGTACACCTTAGTTTTGTCATTGCTAACTATAATCCTACACAATATTATCAAACACAATATCATTAATAATAATAATATAATATAATATAAAAATAATAAAAATATCTGTACAATATTTGAAAGTTAAATACTCAAATGTGCGAATTTTAGTATCAAAATTAGAAAACAACTAGCACTTTTGGGTATACGAGTACACTTTTTTTTTAGTTCTATTGTTAAATAATATTGATGCGCAAATGATGTAACACCTTTTAAACGGCTGATGCACCGGTGAATAAAATAAATAGTACCTATTATTATTATATATTATATTGTTTTATTTTTATGTACGTCATTACTCAAAAGATATACATTTATAATTAATAAATAGTCTTCAACCAATTTAAACTGTATCTTCTATGCTTTGAACTAGCCGCAATCGATTTATGAAAATGAAAATAATTATATCACTATTAAACCACAATCAAACGTTCCCTGGTAAAATTTATTTTAATGTTACTGCGTATACATAATATACTGGAATATCCATAGAAATGATTGGCGGCTTACATCAAATCATTTTAATTAAATGTCATATTTTATCTTATTAATAAATTGCTTGTGTAATTTTATGCATTTTTTCCAGTCGCCTCGAATTTAAATAAAACAAATGACCACCATCGAATCCTAGCTAGTTATTGAATTGAGTTCACGAGACAATCACATAAATATAAGTATTACAATATGGGTGTGAATAAATCGTGTTAACACCCAACAGTTAAAGAAAATAAACAATAACGAGATAAGTATCTTAAATGAGATGTGGTTATAGGTCAAAACCTACCTTTTGCCATTATATTTATGAAAAATATTTGGACTAAAACTATTTTTCTACTATTATATATTATTATAGTCGATACTCTTGGAGAAACAGTGAACCTCATTATTTTAACTTGTATTATTGAATATAACCTAAATAATTTTAAGAAAATATCAATTCACCTGCAATGATGGAATTTGAAGTCATTTTTAATACGTAATAAAAAAAGCAAAAGGCTTAAAATTAATTTCATATTAGTTAACCGTGATAAAAATTGATATTGCCCATTTGCTAGTTCTTCATTATATATTTTCCATAGAATAAATTTTTATCAATACACTTTTATCAAACAGGCTAGATAAATTAATTTATGATTTACTGTATGTGCGTAATGTGGTTTATTGCCTAACATGATGAAAACAATAGTGTTTAATTATTCGCAGTGATACTACTATAATACGTGTTTAACAGAATATTATTGGTACTAAAATTCTTCAAAACAACCTACAAATAGTGGTTAATTTATAAATTTTAGCTAATAAATTATGAAGTTTTTAAGACAACATTTATATTAGATTCAAAAAATATGTGTTAGCATAAAATATGGGAGGTCACTTATATGATCAGCAAAATATATTTAAATTTATAATGTAGGTGTAGGTATCATAAAATATTTATTCAAATATAAATTAGATTTTGGGTGCCACTGGTTTCCCGTATTTGTTGTTTACCAGTGATCAATACACTTTTAACTAAAATTTTCTACGACGTAATTATATATTATATAATATTAATGTTTGAAGTGTTAACATAATTATAAATAACGTATGCGTAAGATTGTAATAATTTAAATAATGCCGATCTTATTGTATGATAGCTAAGTGCGACCAATAAGCCTTAAAGCTATATAATTTCTACTGTTAACTATACGTGTTAAACACAATCACTTTAATATCTTATGATGTGTATAATATCATAATTCATAATTATTGCCCGTGATTTATTATATATTATATTTTTTATTACATATCGTGGAATACATATTTTTTTAGCGCCCGTGTCACTCACCCTGCCGGAGGATATTTGTAAATATTATAATAAAATATTACTTTATTAGTCATTACTAATTACTAATTTGCTATTTATGTTTATTGTTTATGCGAATTTATATATAACGATTAAATGATCATTTTACTCTGTAATTGTTACTAAAAAATTATTATTTTATTTTTATAATTATTTCTAAACTACGATCAAAATAGCCCACAATGAAAAACGTTTGGCAACCCCAAACAAAAATCATATTATAGTTGTATAGTTGATCGTATAGCAGTATAAATAAATTTATATTCACTTTTAAAACTTTGATGCGTAAATTCCAAATACAACATTCAAGTTGAAAATAACTAACAGATTGTATTTAAAATTTTTTATTAATAAGCTACTGAATAGTTGGCAAAGCTTTAAAATTTGTTCATTGCAATAATATATTGATATAAAGTAATAATGATATGTTTGAGAAATAATTTTTGGAAACTATTAATGATTATTCATTACTAATTTACCTAAATCGATTTATGTATAGGTACATCATTTATTCGTCTGCTACTCTATTACAAAGTTAAGCATGTATTCTACTGGCAAACAATCAATTCCAGCCGTATACAGACAGTCCTTTGCACTATTCATTCAAATCCGTTACGGTCGTCGTATAGACTGCTGTAATCCAATTGCAGTCAATATTATATAGAACACATCATCAGTGTCTCTATTTCCGAAACTTCAGTTTGCAGTCGTATCCAAAACTCGCTGTGTCTTCCACCGTAAATATTAATATTCATTATATTTCAAACTATATAGAAAAAATATACATATATTAGGTTAATTTTTCGATGTTCCGACCATTTCAAATTTCGCTCGTAAGTGTATACATGATATAAAAACGTGTTCTTAAAATCACTCTGCTTACAATATTTTAGGCCCTGGACTATACTTACTATAGCAACCTATTGATTTATAACACATTTTCCGCGTGACCGATCGCGGCCGAAGATATTATTGTACCTTTTCACCGACTCTCATATTATTATTATTATATAGATACTCTCGAGGCGTCGACGACGACGGTGGCCACGGTGGCTGCATGGGCGCATGGTATCTCGAGATCACGAAACACTACCACCGAGTACACTTATATATTTATTAATAGGTACATTACCCTATACGTTATGTATATACATATTATATCCGAGAACACACGGTAATTACAAAATATTATACGTACCCGATTATTGCGTAATTGGCGCGATTGTCGCTGTTCCGCATTGCCGTTATTGCGCAATTTTGAGTGAGAATTTGATTTTTACAACTCATTATATTATTATTATTACACTGTGCTGTTATTATTATTATTATTATTATTATTATCACTATACCATTATTATTGTTATTGGTGTTAAATTTTTTCCCTTCTATGAACGCTAACAACATGGGTATTATATCTCTCGTTGTCCTTTATCCAGACATCATATTATAATATATATTATAACCATCGCATACGTATTTATATATATATAGAGGGAGCACCTATTACTCGGTATATATACACGTCAGTTTTTTAATTTTTAAATAGTTTCATTTTTACATTATATACTATTATACTGTACGCGCGCACACAGACTCACACACATAATAAGTAGTTATTCGTGTGCTATTTTGTTAATTTTATTTTCTTACAAACGGAGTGTGCACGATGTCATGCTGGCACTCGCCAACGCCGTCGATCTGACAGACACGGTGTAACGATATTATTGTTATAACTCGGAGCGGTGTGCGAGGACTGCGCACGATCTATGACTATAAGAATATAATAATGATAATAAGATTGAATTTTATTATTTCGACCGAAGACCCCACTCACCCCGCAAACTATAAATCAACGATTCGTTTTTTTTTTCGTAATTTTAACGGATTTCGTCAGCTTCCTAATGTTCTTATTTCTTATCATCAAATAAAATTTAATTCAATACAGATTATAAGCGAAGCGTACAACAGGTATGTCAATAACTAACACTACGCATTAAATCTTACCGAAATGAATATTTCAAAATTAAAAAAAATCGATTTTATAACTAACGGTAATCAGTCATATAGTAAACTCGTAAGGTCTGTGTACGCCTGATTTCATAACAGCAGACATTATATCATATGTTCTTTTCTATAATTATATGAATTCGACTTAAAGATGCAGACGATTAAGAATATATTTGACTTTATAAGTTTTGTTACTAACTAGGTAGTCCGAAAATCTCTTGCAAAACCGATCAGCGTTTTATGTATGTACATATACATTTTACTTACACTAAAATATAGTTTTTAATCTATATATGTACTATGCATTGTCACGTCATCGCATTTACATATAATTACACATAATATATTGCAGTAGACGATCTGGCAGAACGCGCTGCAAAAAACGCAATGTATATAATATATGTGTAATGGTGGTGCCCTAATTCACACGTGCTCGCGGTGCGAAGTTTATCGAAATAAATTTAAAACAGCCATGTGGCCTCCAATATATGGATCGTCTACATCCTATACTCGTACAGACGTACAATATATAGGATAAATGTATAACAATTTACGTTTGTCGTCTTATCTTGTCCATATAACAAATCTGAACGTCATGCCGAACTAGCTACCGAAATAGTTTTGAAAAAAATTCTCCCTCCCCGGAAAAACTTAATATCACAATAGAATTGTACGTATTATATCACAGTTATCACTAGGTATGTCGGATATTATTATAGAACACATGTGTTTTGATCCATCGATAGAATTTATAATATTTAGAGCTGGAATTTCGATACCAAGTTGCATTGTTTTCTAAAGCTACCTACACAATGCTCGTCTAACAATAATTTACACCATATACGTTTCATGTATTTTTGAATCAAAATAGGAAGTTTCCGTTTTGAATTTTTTTTTATTTTCATGTTTAAAACATTTAACGCTAAAATACGTTTTTTTAATTTTACTCCACTGCTTACTTATACTATAGTATGCTTGTTTGAAGTGTTATTTTTACTTAACTTATTCTCGTTCATTGTAAAATCACGCTAAAATAATTTATTAGAATATTTAAAGTCAAGGGTTAGTATTATGTAGTGTAAATATATGACATTTATGACCCAGTTTCGATAAAATGTATATATTATGTAAAATTGTAGAATATATTCAATAGCTAGAAAGTCGATTGTAAAAAAATGTAGTGTGATAAATGGTAAATATAGCTAGCTTGCTCATAAAAAAAAATATTTTAATAAGTACCTATGTTCGTAAACAATATGTAAGCTTAGAAAATGTACCTATGTTACAAGTTTCAGTAAACAATTATAAAGTTAAAAATAGTTTTGGGTATACCTTGATTTTAACTTTTCCGATTTTTATAACTTTGTCTCTAATTAATAACAAATATAAACTTTCTCTAGTATATTATTATTAATAAACAAAAAGATATATGATTTGGATATTAAACAATTTTTTGTTCTGGTCTTAAATATTTCTCAATCACTTAATTGGTTTTTTTTTTCATATAATAGTTTATTCTGATAAAATTCGATATTTATTAAGTAAAGTTAATGTAATTTTATTAAAAATATAAATTATTACAGAAATATTATTAGATAATGAATATTTTAATTGATTTCTTACATACACATCATTGTACAGCACTAGTTAATCGAGTTTCGACATTTTTTTTTCGAGTAACCCGATACACCTATGTGAAAAATTTAGTCGTATATATTTTTTTAATTAATATTACAACAAAATTATAATGGCTACTGTAAAAAAAATAAATCAGGGCCAGATATTTTTCCCACAAGAAGTGTGTGAGAAATGGTTTAATAAAATTAAGAAATTCACGGGGAGCCTACTTCTTATTGTTTTTTTTTTCATGATTATAATATTTTTCTTCCTTCGATACTATTTCGTGGTGATGGAGATAGAAAATATGATTTTTGCCCTTGGCTCACTTTCCGTAATAATCACAAAAAAAATCGAAAGCAAACCGATTTAGAAAATCTATGCTAAGATCAAATTTTTAATACAGATCTAGTGACTTTTGTGTAAACTAAGACTATAACATATAGCTCACTGTTTAATACTGTAACACGTCATTCAGATTATCATTTATATAATATGAAAATTTGGTTAATGAACTCGATTACAGTCAATAATTCTGCTATTTCTGTAACAAGGTCGCGTAAGATATCTATAAGTAGCATGCGTATATTATGTACGCACAATCGTATATGCGCATTAATTTAATTGAAATTTATATATATATTATATAACGTATGGTATATATTATATCAGGCATTAATACAAGTATACAATGAATACAAAAAAATACGTTTCAATGATTTTAACGGCAATTTTCTATCACACGCGAACGAGTACATTATTTATTATACACTATTATACACACTATACCCCATGATTAGTTCGAAACGCCCGCGACTTCACAGAATATACACACCTGTGCAGATGACTACAGTTTACATGCAGACTTCTGAAGGCAAAGGTGTCATTAATTGTTGGGAAATAAATGTATGTTCTCTTGAAATTCTCAAAGTTGAAACGCGACTGCGAATTGTGACGAGTTTGAAAAAAAAACAATAACGCAATAGTTATAACAAATACGGCAATTTATAATTAAAAACCAATATCACCGCGCGTATGTACAAAACTCATTACCTATTTAAGTACCATGGGAAATACGTCTGGTTTGATTTTTTTATTATTCAATCAATTAAAAACTAGACTTATTTGAAAAAATCACGATTTTTGCATTGTTTTTTTTTTATATATGTATTAATTTCGACTCAATTTTTCCAATAACAGAACCAACTGCAGCATTAGGCACAGCATATAAGTTTTTCAAACGTCATTTTTTTTTTCCGAAAAAAAAATTTATATTGATATATGAAACACTTATTAATTCTTACCAATGGAAATAATATTTTTTTTTTATCATATATAGTTACGGTAAGTAGTAACTAAGATTTGTTGCGTTATTACTGATTACCTCTGTAAATATATGTCGTATAAACGTAATAAGTAAATCAATTTTGAAATGTGTGTCCCTTTAAATCGAACGATAAATATGTTCACCATAATATGGTGATATAGTATACATACTTAATGGTCTTAATGTGCAATGTTCAGCCATCGAGCAAATGTTGTTTGATAATTATATCAGATAAAATATATTAAAAAAAAAAAAAAATGGCGAGCAATATTACATAATGACTTCAACAATAACATGCTTTTTAATAATTATTCAAATCACATAGGTAAATTGTCTGTTAAATTTAAACAGTTATTTAAACAATACTATCGTAGAAAGTCTACAAGGGCTTTAAATGCGATTATGAAAGTAGATATTGCTCGGCTCCTGAATGCGCTTACACTTACACCTGATATACCTATAGTGAGATAATGTCATATTATATATATTGTTATTCAATAGAATCGTCGAGTTTCGGTAGGTTCTAAAGGAAATAAGAAACGACCTCGGTAGCTAAATATATTTATTTTTTTAAGTAATAAAACCGAGATGTAAAATGTGATGTCATTTTAATTTATATTTTTTTGTATCGATGAACTATTTATTAAGTACCTATACAAAAACAAAACTCGATATTACGTACATGCCAAAGTATTCTATATTTTATTTATAACTTTAACGTTAAATATTTTGCTTGCATAATCATACATAAGTAGTGTGATGAATCGTATATATATTTTTTTAAATTACGATTTGATAATAATATTATGGCACTTTTTAATCAAGTTTCGACGCTCAGAGTTATCGAATTAACGATATTATCGTTTTAGTTACATATACCTGTAGAGTGTAGGTACCTATATAGATTAAAGTTATAATATAAATATATTTTATTTTATTTTATTGTCTATAAAGGGAATTTGAATAATCAAATACCATATTATGTATACCTACGTTTAGCAATGTATAATTTATTCAATGTGACTGATTTTAAATTTCTAAAATAGTTCTAATATGATGTAGGTATACCTTATGCATGACTAAGAATCTTGTTAAAACTTGAAAGTATTACAAAATTAAACATTTTTATAAAACGTACAAAAATTACGGACAAAGCAATATTGTAACGGGTTATACGTATATCAACTATTAACTACTATACACAATATAATATGCTGATAATATCGATAATTTTTTCATTTTTCAAATAAACGATTACAACTAGGTCGGTATTGTAGGTGTTAAAAGATGTTATCAATATAACACATAGTTGTTAGTTACATAATTGGGTGAGGTTTAAAATGGAATTCTGATAAGTATTATAGTGGTAATAGGATATATTACGCGATGATTCTTATAACAATTTCTTTTGTACGTCATATTATTATATAGTTGTTTACCACTTCTAAGGTTACTAAAAATATTAAATAATGTATTGTTATTGTTTTATATTTGAATACAAATTGTCTACCGCCTAACACCGACACACATTTATGTGCCCAGTAATATAATTTGGGTCAAAATAATCAACTATGGATATCGTAGACTCAGAAATGTATAGAATTACAAAATTATACTTAATATTTTCATCAATGCAGTAAAAAGAGAAAGGAAAATTTTTGATAAAAATTATAACCCAATGAATTGGTTCTCGATAAAAGAACATGAATGGTATTGCAGGTATAGCAATTCGTATGATTAGAATAACGACTACCTACCAAGTATATATAGTTCAAAGACCCATCTACAGTCTGTTTCACGACTTCTTGCATTTATATAATTTATAAACACTATAAACACAATAAAACTCATTTGCTCTTTATCCTACCAAAAATAATTAAACTGTTTCGTGACATTACAGCCGGTAATGCCACTGCAGCGTATTTAAAATATAAAATATAAAATGTTTTAAAAATTGATTGTTAATTATTGCCAGCCCATTATGTAATATATATCGTTTGTAAAATATATATATGTATAGATATACCATTACCATGATTTATTATTTAAGTATCATGTGGTTTAAGACAAAATGGTAACATTTTAATAAATATGTACCCACTATAGCACTATATTTAATTGAATTCGAAATAGATTAACTTTTCAAGTCTTACAATGTTACAGGTGTCAGTGTAACGTGTGATATGCCGAAAACTTGTTCTATGTAATTATATTGTAAATTAATGCATTGTGTATTGTCTAGAATTAAACGTGATCAGCTACATTCTCGATGAAAATTACTCACGTATTTCGTTCACGGCGAAACAAACGTAATCTAGGCAAACACATAGAAATAGTTTAAATTCAAGAGAAGAAAAAAAAGTCACTTAAAATGTATGTAACAAAACAAACAACACGACATATATACATTAATACACGAAAAAAAATATACATATTAGCAATTTTATTTCATATTATCATACCTCTCCCCCTTGTGAATCACGTATAGTACGTCTATAATATTATGTCATATGTGTGTAAATCCTAATTATTTTGAACTGTTGAAATGATTCGAGTGATTATATGTATGTCTTTCTACATTTGTCGCTTATTTGACGTCGATTTTAACCGTATATCAAATAGAAATAGTCATTAGAAGGTATACATCATACATGGCATTACTTTCGGCATTAATGATGATCGTCGTCTACATATTACACTTTGATATACACATTACAATATGATTATGTTATAGACGAGCAACGAACATTATGTCTTATATTATATGCGTCTTGATTAAAATAATTATAGTTTGTCCATCGTCTATATAAAAAAAACCATCGAATACTTCTTTCTTAATGCGTATATGTCGTATCATTAGTTATGTATTAATTAATAACTGGTGTTCTATATACGTGTTCAATAAACTACTTACACTGGTTACACAGTACGATACACAAATAAATTTCGTAACGCGAAGTTTTTTTTTTATGTAGTTATACGTCAATCGCCTAGATATTATTCGTATAGGCAACTTATCTAACAACATCGTTTTTTACTTGCCTACGATACAAGTGATTGACCTATGCTTTATTATTATAATAACAGCCCGTTACCTACGCTATTAATTATAAAAATATAATACGAATGATAATTAATAGGTTTGATTAAATATTGAATCATTATTTGAAAATTGATATAGGTACACACATTTTTCCACCCACGTATTAAATTACGATTTGTAATGGTGCAATTGTATTGTATTTATGGTCTTGGACTTTCACTCAGGAACTATTAATATCTCATTAATACAATACAGAAACAAAAGGAAAAAGCTAAACGAATTACTTAATTTAGTATTCACAATTCACATTGAAAACTATGTGAAGTAATTATAATAAGTTTTATTTTTCAACTTGAACTCGGATCAATTTATGAGTTTATTTTAATCTAAAATACAAATTATAAAATATGTACGTGAGTTACCCAATTCGCCCACCCACTTTGGCGTAGCGATTTAAAATATTCACCAATAGTCTGGGAGTTCGCTTTCAGGATTTGCGAGTTAAAAGTGTATGAGCTGCGCAAAAAATAAGAACAGGTGACTAAGTGAGCCAAGTTCACGTTGCCCGCTCATGTCTTTAAATTTTGAAATAAATTCCATTGAGCTTAGCGAGAATTCGCAAGTTAGCCCTTTACCAAAAAATTTAATTTTTTACAGATATCTGCTTATAGATCTGCATATTTTTTATCAGTTTAACACGTTTTTTAATTAATATATGAATTAATGTGAATTATCAGAAACAAGGGTGAATGGACCCAGCGAGACGACGGGAGATTTCTCCGTGGCCTGTCCTAAGTTTTATGTTCATAATCGACTGGCTATAAAAAATCAAAATGTTAAATTTAATCTTCTTGGTCCTAAATACTTTCCCAATCCATCCCTATAGTTATGGATTCAGTTTTTTTTTTCAATAAACCTAACAAATCAAACACGTTCGACATTTTGTTCTACCTACCTCCATTCAAAGTTCAAAAATCTGAATTTTATTATTTTTCTTATGGAGAGATTCTTAGAAATTTAACTTACCGTTTAACTTTGAAATTGATATTAAATAATAATATAACGTATTATTTACGATTTGCCGACAATTGGTGAAGTCAGTTTCAACGTTTCAAAGCAGCCAATCCTGGAAATAATAATTAATTTTTGTTGTGGGACTATTTTTTTTATAATTATTTTTTTTTTTTTTGCTAAATGACTTATAATCAACTCGCAAGTTCTGACTAATCATGATGCATATTTTGGTATACATTTCGAAATTTTAAAGTGACATTGATGAACTTCGTGCATTTGGCCCACTCATCAATATTTCGCAAAAGGTTTTGAGGCGAATAACACTAAATTATTTGATACCAGTTTCAAAGTTATAGCACAACATAGACGGGCCAACTTTGAGATAAAAAAAGTGGGTTTTGTGGGTTAAAGGTTGAATTACTAATTCTCACTAACTTCGATAAGTAAATTTTTAAATTTTAATGTGACGTCATGAGTGGGCTAATTGAACTTGGTCCCGCCCATTCTTATTTTGCTTGCAGATCATAAACTGATAACTCACAAATTCTAAAAGTGAACACACAAATTTTATTGCGTGAATAACTATTGGTGAAAATTTTAAGTGGCCACATCAAAGTGGATGTGTTAATTTCAGGGACGTAATATCATAGACGACCCATAACAATTAAAATTATTTACGTTTCCAAATACTATTAAAAAAAAACAAATTGTATTTATTAATATTCCTAGATTTTAGGTACCAGCGATTACTTTGATTGGTAACTAAGATAACAATAATTATTGCGACTATCTGTGGCATGAAAATCTCGTTTGGACAATTCAGTCCGTTCGATTTTGTCGTTGTGACAGTATTGTGTTGAATACGTACACGTATTAAATAAATAATAAGATGAGTCAAAAAACGAAGCAAACCAGCTGGTACTAGTAGTACTCTACCTAATTATTAGCGTAGTATACACGATGCTAGTTTACTAGCGACTGGTAGGCTAGTTCACTATCTGATTGTAAAAGTCATTGTCTAATTGAGTGTGCTAGTAAACTAGGTAGCAAACTATTTTGATAGTAAACTAGTTTGCAAGTTAAGATGAAACGTTTAAACTTTACTAGCAAACTAGCGCGCTATTAAACTAATAAACTACTAATGTTAGTAAACTAGCATCGTGTAAACCAGACTTATATCAATATTAAACTAAAAATTCTAATAATTATTTAAGTAAAAGAAAAGTAGAAAAATGTTTAAGTCCTCCCTCCCCCCGCTCCATGCCAAACAAAAATCTTGGGTGCGCGCCTGACCATGTGATTGAAATTATAGTATTTTTATATTAATTTAGCATTCTATTTTTCTGTACAATAATATTATTTGTTTTATGTATATTAGCTCTGTAATATTCTAACTACCTACATTTATACTTACTTACCATATTTGTTACAATAAGTAAAATTGTCTTTTAACGTCAATGAAACAATAATAATAATTACTGATAACATTGAAAAATCATCTTTCCAAAATACTAAGTATAATTTAATCAAGTTTGATAGTGGTTTTGTTAAATACTATAAAAAATAACTACGAATCTTCGATAAAAAAAAATATTAACCTAATCCCCAATAAGTTTAAAAAAAATTCTAAATTTGCCTAATTAGGCCTTTATTTTACATCACAACAAGACACAAGTTGACAATTCACAAAATATAAAAATCGTTATTTATATAATTTTAAAATATTTCAAAAGATATATATTTTTATTTTATGACCGTATTACGAAATAAAAACGATGATTTCTTTTCCAAATAATAAATGTAAACAAATTAATAAATTAGACGGCCCTATAAAACAACAATAATAAAAACTTCAATATTTTAATGTTTTAATTATTGAATTGTAGCCTGGAGCATATCCGCAATAAACAACTTTGGATTGTTAAAAATTATTTCCATTCAAGAGAGATTTATTTTGACAGAAATTTAGTAGAAAGTTTAACTCATTTATATTCAATATTAAATTTTAAAATACTATCCAGCAATTAAAAAAAATACACTTGTATAGCCTAAACCAAACGTTGAAAATAATATTAAATAGGTACCTACGTTTGTGTCATGTTTCTAGTTTGGAATTCAAATTAATTGTATATAATTATTATAAAACGAGTAATTTTAAATGAATACTTTACAAAACAAAATAAAATTGAGTGCTTTAATCAAGTGACTTAAACCGTGTCATTAATATACTCGTATTATTCTACATTTCTATTTTCTACGCATCATATATGTATAGAAAGTCATCGGAAGTCATAAATTTATAATAAGAGAGTTTAATATTTTTTTATATGGTTTAAAAAATAATCTATTTTTACCACATTTCAGCATTCCAGAGACATAATATGTACGATATACCTATACATGATGTGCTCTGAGATTATCAATCTTGCAATTTAATTTAAACATTAACTAATAAATTTTATAATAGTTCACATTTAAACAAACAAATACTATTATCGTGCGCACGATAACCATGATGCGTAAAACACTTTCACTAATTTTATGATTCTCGAGATGAACCACCGTGGATTTTACAAAAACATTAAGATTTTTATAATTTATAATATACACATTTAGTAGTTAAAATGTGTAAATCAAATATTATGTTACGACTGGAGCAAATGAAAATGATTCATTTCAAAATTGTTGATAATGTCCATAATCTTATTTTACTCAGGTATTACGTTTTCATAACTCAATAAAATATTTATAAATACAATCGGTATATTTTAAATTTTCCTAATTAAACTCCATGTAAAAAATATACATAAAAGTTGTTTTTTTTTTTACAGACGAACCATCGTTTTATTTTTAATTAAACATCTACCACCGACCAGGGCAGATACTCACTTTACGAGTGTGCGCAGGCATTATCGGCAATAAAGTAATAATTAAAACAAGTATTCACATTTAATCTTCACTTCTAATAATTGATAGGAATCGTAACATTTTTTTGTAACTACTAACCGTTCTTGATGTTAACAACGAGCTCAATCACATAAGATAATCATTGTAGCGATTCACAACAATTAAAATTATATCTTTAATATTATTCACAAATCTACGACATTATGACGTTATATGATTCTACTACATCAATTAGCCAGTAATCATACTTTCATATCAAAGACCAAGGGTGTGATAAAATATATAA
>VUJU01003458.1:0-11440 GCA_009835225.1 Aphis craccivora | reverse complement strand
CACTGCGCACAATGTAAAAATTCGTAACAAAATTGTTATTTTACTTATATAATAATTATATTCTTTTATAATGTAATATACCTATATGTATAAAAATCGCGTACAAGTAAAAAAAGATTCAGAGTAGGTAGTAAACATCATCCTATCTGGTTAAGGTCTTGACTAACCTATCTTAAAGTCGTAGCAGGTTATATAATTATTATTAAATATACACACAGAGTCTTATAATATTTATTATCGCATGTCACGCGGAAAATCCACATCATGTAACCAATACATAGGTAGGTACGTGTCAATATTTGAAATGTGTCTAGTACGCGCGTATCACGTGGACATATAACAACAACGACAACAAACGGTTCAATCGTTCAGATCACACTATACACATAATATTGGCATGTGGCACTGCTGTGGCGCGTCGTCACACGAAAGTGAAATCTTCCGTGACCAGAATTGAACGATTTTCGTCCTTTAAATAGGTGTGCAATGTGTTCCGATGTGAGTAATAAATAATAATATATGATATTATATATGTATCGTATCGATATAATATAATATAATATGATGGATACGATTTACGTTAACACACACGCACAATACGCGATTTCGATAATTACGTAAAAAATAAAACCTTTATAATACGCACAGTACATGCGTGCGGGTGTGTGAGTGTCTCTCTATTTGTAAACGAAAACACAGACGACAGAACCCATCGGACGCTGTGCGGGTATCGATGGAGAAAGTTTACGGTTTCGTCGTTTTTCCCGAAAACGACAAAAATCGTCCTAGCCCCATAGTCCTCACGAGATTCGAGATTTTCGTATTTTATTTTTGTTTTACACGCTCACTGTTCAAAACGTATATAATGTGCATAATAAACGTGATAAACGTGTGAATGTGTGATATACTCAGCAGGTGTATTTTATTGTCCTAAAGCGTTGCCGCCGAGCGCGCTCACTCGTGCCGTTTAAATGGTTTTACGTAATATTTTTTCGTTTGGACTGGTTTGTTCGGATGTTATAGTTTCATTTCGCTTTTCGCCGACGCCACCGCCGCTCTCTCGGATTTGACGAAATTCACCGCCGCCGGACTTGAGAACAATGATATAGATATTATAATATCATATTAACGTAAAACGGTTGGAACCGCGTGGCGGCGGCGGCGGCGGCGGAGCGGTGGCAAGAAGATCCGGACGAAACAATTGTCCGAGCGGAGACAGAACTACATTAGTAATAATTATAGTCGAACTTTTCCTACGGTAAACGGTAATTATAATACGGTGTAAACGCCGCGTATCAGCCGTCCGACTGCGTTTTGATGTGCACGTCCGGCCGGAAGTCAATGTTATGTAAATCATAATCTCTTATATTATGTTTATTAATTAATCAACGCTGGACTGTAGCCTAAGTCAGCATAGCTATAGGTATGGATTAAGCATTAGCCGTGTCCGTGCACATATACAGGGCGATTCATCAAGCATGCTCACCCCCCCCTCCCAATTTGTAAGAACAGATTTATGTATATGCAAGAATATAATATGCTTGTATTGATCAATAACCAGTAACCACTGTGTAGGTAAGCATTTTATATTTTAAGCGAAAAGTAACTGAAATTGAGGTGAACGAAATAAATAAACCCAAATTTTAAGGGGTAAGAGTTTTCCTTATCGCTCCATTCTTTTATCTTAACGAAAATGCTTATATATTGTAATAATAGCTACTTTTCATAACAAAATAATACTAAAACGAGTGCCGAGTAGTATCATCATAATCCAGAAGCCTTAATGCATACACCATACTATTATATAAACAATCGCACGAATGTTTATATTAAAAGTATATGTTATATTGTTATGACTTAGTCTTTATCTAAAATAAACAATACCCATCGACCATCGGGCTCTTGCACACGACGACAGTCTCCCTGCGAGCGCCTTTGGTGGCGGTCATGCGTTAAGGGCTAAATAGTATACGCATCATATACCTATCACCAAATATTATTTTTTATTGTTCTAAATAATAAAAGTGTTGTCTTAATACTAATTATATATTACTTGATTAATATTAAACCTATCTCCTATTCTTGCATTCTTCGAATACCTCAAATACCTGACAACCAAATAAGGGTAAGTTGATTTACTATATAATAAAATCCTTATAATATATGCATAATGCATATATGTGTAATCGTGTTTGTGCACATATACATATAAGCAAGGCTGACATTAACGAATTAAAAGTTAAAATTAGGTTAATTAACTAGTTACTTTTTTTTTAATTAACTTTTAACTTAGTAAGTTACTTTTTTTAAAATTAACATATTGTTAACTTCAAGTTAATTTTATTCAAAAGTATGTAAATTATTAAGTTTATTTTCGTCCAAAGAATAATGCAAATTTTTGAGTGAGGTTTTTTGATAGCTAGTGTTATTAATACTTTGATGTATCATTTTAAATTTACTTAATAATTTTTTTGAGCGTAAAGAAAAACTATCTAATAAATACTATATTATGTGTCTGTAATTTTTTATTTTGCAAATTAGAAAATTTTAACTTTAAACTAAGTCAAGTTGCTTGTTTTCAAAGTTAACTTGTAACTTCGTGAGTTAACGAAAAAAATATAAGTAACTTTTAACTTGACTTTATTTCTTTAAAATAACTTAACTTAACGAGTTAAAAAAAATTGTTAACATGCCTTGCATATAAGAGGGTAGTAATACAGAGCGTATGTGCAATATAATATATGAATAATTAGGCCCAGGAACTTGATGCATTTGCATCTATTTTTCTAATGCTCACATTTAAGGTTCGTCTATACAAACATTTGATTCATGAAGTATGTAATTTAATGGTACAATTTTTATTTTGCATTTTTTGAATTTTTAGGAGTTTTTATATGCTTTACGGTATTTTTTTTAGTATTTATAGTGCATTTTGTTCATTTTTGTACTTTTTTTTACATATATTTGCATTTTTTTTGTTGAAAATTACATTTTATTATAGCACATGCAGTTTCCATTAACTTGTCTATTATTAACGTCCATTATCTTTATCTCTTGTTTTCGCGATCTATACGATTATTTAATAAACTGTAGGCTAATACTATTTTAGGCGCGGGACACACATGTGTTTAAAATCGGTTATTGCAATCGACATACAACCGTGTTTGATATAATTGAATGTCTCCATTTCTCATTTAATTTGAGTTCCACAGCATTATTAGTTCGATAGTGTCTACTGTATAAAGTTTAAAGTTCTGTGTTGTCATTTTTATTAATTTTTAACGTAAATTTTTTAACTATAAAAACTAAGTACCTAATTTTAAAAAAAATAATTGGAGTATATAATATATAGCTATATTTAATTAATTTATAATTATAATTTGTATCAAAACAATATTTTTCAATTCTTACAGTAAAATATACATTTTATAATTTTTTCATGACATTTTATGCGTTTTTTATATGTTTTCAGATCATCAAGTTCCGGGCCCTACCTATACATATAAATAATAAATCATATATAAGTGAAAAAAAAAGTAATATATATTACGCTATCGTGTCTATTAAGCTTTACTACAACATCCAGAATTTACCTGTATAAATGCATTATACAATTCAACATTCTTACAAAAATATTCTGTCTCAGGTCGCTTCTAAAAAATTACAAGACGATTGTCGAAAAATATAAAGAGTAGCCGAAATAAGGTAGGTAACAGTTTAAAATCGTGTGTTTGCATAATATGTATATCTTAAAATGATTTTATTACCTATCTATAAAAGATAATATTAACTGTCGAAATACATAATTGGGTTTTAATAGTTTTAAACTGCAGTTAAAAGATTCACCTGATCATACGCGATACAATACAATTTTATACTGCCTATACGTATACTAAATGATTTTTTTTCCAAACGACTCGCGCTACAAGGAGATTCTTCCTAAAATTACAATAATATTATAAACTTGTATAGTTGTACACACAACCGTTTTTATGGTCCGTTTATTATAGTTTTGATTTGCTAGTGTTGACCTAGGACACGCGCATAGTCCCTCGTATAATTATATATTATATATACATATGAATATACGTTATTAAATATTCATTATATTATGCGAAAACGTTATTTACGACGCGTTTACGGCTGTTATAATAATTTCTAATTTGTTCTTCTTTCTGTACAGTGTATACCAGCGCCGTCTTCTTCCGTGGTTATATATATACATAGTGTTAATCTTTATTATAGCATTGCTTCAACACTATTCGCTGTACCGATTTCTCTAGCTCACGGGTGCCTGAACCCATATATTATTCCAAATTACTATATCAACATAAAATATCCGACAAACATAAATTTATAACTTAAACGTAAGTATATATAATATGTTTTAGTTTTTAAAAGTACAATTTCTATCAAACCTCGAGAAAACGCTTAAATAATAATAAAACCAAGTTTTACTGCAATATCCATATTGTCTATATAGATTTTTCATCATAACTCATATTATTATGAAACAATATTTGTTTTACGTATAATATGTTTAACCAACAGTATATTATAGGTATATATCATACATCATACATCTAATTACAAAAACTATTTACTTTTCCTTAATATATATATTTAACACATATGTGTGTGTGTACATATATTCAGTTATTCCTGTCTAATTAACTCATTAGCTAATATTTACAGTCGGGACAATTTATGGAATCAAATTTACACGAGTTATTAAATCTGCAAATATTAATAAGTATTATCATAAAACAACATTTATTAATTTATTTTAAACAGACTACGTATTTTAGGGACGCCGTATGCGAAGAGAAGAACCTAGGTACACTGGGTCCAACCTGTGGGGATTTGCTTACAATCAAACACCTCTTTGTTCACTGTCGTAAAATCGTAACCATTTGGAAACCAAAAGTAACCAATAGGAATTCCAGACAGCCTCTTTGAAGATAACAGCGAAGTAAAATCGTTTTATTTCTTAAACTCATTGTATAACTCAATCTAAGAAATCCAGTTTATTTGTTGTAGTCATAATTTGTTTATTATTTTTGTAAGCTAATAACTTAAGTTATTGATGCTGTACCGAGAAAAATAATAAAAAATAATAAGTAATTAATTTTGTTATACTCGTGTAGTCATGTGGTTGCCTACGATTTCAGTTACATCAACGCGGGATAAGTCAATAATATTATCATTATTGTAATAGTAAAGTATATTGTTGTGTTCGAGAAATCGAACGTCCTTCCTATGCGTGCGCACATAAACTGCGCTTCCCGGAATCTCGTTTCCGGTATTTTCCCTTTGACTCAGCCGCGACACTACAATTTAGTAATCCAGAAATTCAGTGCCGCCCAGCCGAGAATCGTATAATAGAATATTATAGATATTTATATCAACAATATTATTATATATCAATGAAAGTCTGTCTGTACAAAGCCACGGTTCACACGTAGTATTGATACGTGTATAATATGATGTACAAAATATTATGCTGTGTCTGTCCAATTATATTATTGTTGTCATCGTCGTTATTATACCCAGTGTGATATTTTTTACCGGTAGAAAAAAATCTTTTTTTTTCCATACGATCTATTTACAGTCATATTATATATTATATTACAATTACGTGCAATAAATGTATAAAAAATATCGCAGAAAGGAATAACGTTAATTCTTATCGTATTTAATACTTATTATAGTGTAATGTATTAAACTAACAAAACTTATTCACTCACTAGTCTTATTGTGTATTGTCGAATCTCGAACAAGACGAATTAAAAGTTTCAAATGATCGTGACGGTGATATTATATTATTTGAAAATAACTATAAATGTACGAAATTAAAACATTTTATTAAAAAAAAAAAAATGTATATTATCATGAGCTTAACCTTAACAACATTTATCACGGTATAAAAGGGAACTCTGGGAGTAGTCTTAATAATTTTTATTTTTAAACCGGTACAAATCAAAATTATATTTAATTTAATTTAATTCCATCATATTGTGTGATTAGATCATATTTTTTTATATTACCATTTGAGTTTTGACAAAAACTCACAATGAAATATAAAAACCATACAAATCACCAAAAAATACTAAATAGCCAGCATTACTGTAATTCTGTGTAAACGACGTGTAGCAATATTCAATTGCTGATCGAAATACCGAGCGTCATCAAATATAATTTTCACCTATACAACACGCTGCACGACCATCATCCTGACTACGTCATGTTCTTGACACTGCGGCCGTCTCATGATCTGCGCAGAGTTATGGCGAACTTCACGGCCAACGGCCAACACGACTTTACCGCCGAGACTGACCAAAGAAAAAAAAAACAAGTATTTAGTATAATTTTAGGCGTTTTCCATGATCCCGTTTTTGCCTCTAATAAATATAATCAGATTTTTGTTTTTGGTCCATATTATACCTGGCATAATAATCGTAATGCGTACCTACAATGTGTACATATATTATAAAAGGCGTACATAGAACTCGTTTTTTTACGTTTCACAAATTCCATTAAGATGTGATTTTGATTTGAACACTGCAGTGTATGTCTTTACAGTATAGCTATAATAATAGTATCTTATAATAGAGTTTATTTGATTTCTTCATTAAAACGAGTGTTCTTTTTATCTGATCAAATAGAAATAAAATAAATTTAAAAAAAGACTGTTTTTTTTTTTTTAATACAATACGTAATTATATTATTACATTGCGTTATAGCGCTCTATTTCTATATCGTACGCAGCTCGTACCAATAATCACTTTAACATACATCTGATCTGTCTGTATATATCGAACGAGCCTATTATTTGGTGTGTTTTATTGAAATATTATCAAATCTGGACATCTGGGTGTGAGCATAATATATGTTTTGCCATAATTGTGTGTATGTATAGTGAAAACAAAAACACGAGTTTCATAATTTTAATTAAAATCTACCATTTCAAAAACGAAAAAACTGATTGCTCAGTGCCCGGTGAGTGAAATATTAGTGTATATATTATTATGTTTTGACTTTGTATTATAGTAACATTACTATATATTATCTGTGCAGCATTTAATTCTCTATAGGTACCTATACACCGAAAGCGCCTTGTTTCATAACGAGTTATTTATTACTTCTATGGTCCAAATAATTATTTACCGGTTCGTTTTATTTTTATCGAACTAGACGATCTCGTACGTCCCGTATTACGCTCGACACACGTATAATATATTATTTATTATAGTCCTTTTTTTTTTTTTTAATCATTTATTTGTTTTAATCAAATTCGAATTTAGAACTAAGCTACAACCGCCGATCGCCATACCTATGACTGAGTCCGAGTAAGTTAATTTTGAAACCAACTATTATACTATTTTATTATTATATGGTTTTCGACGTTTATCGCAGTAATGAACAAAAAAATGTAATCCAAGGCCACATCATCGATACGGATCTAATGATCTATAAAAGCGACTACGTGCACGATATACAATTTGTTGCGTAAAGTCTCATCATGCAGTTACAATGGCTATTGGCTACCAACGGGTCCCGACAAAACGTGCTATACTAACATTTATGACCATAAGTCGTCGGAAAACAATTGATTGTAACTATGAAATAGATTTAAAAAATAATAACAATATTTATTATTAGATAACATCTAGTATTGCATCTACTATTGTTATCTAGTATTGTTATTGACACTGATATTAGGTAAAAACATTTTTCATTATTTGAAACTCGTGTAATTATTGCGAGCTTACTTATTTGGTTCATCGATTTACATCTGCAATCTGCATGAACCTTGATATGATTCGAACCAAAAGAACCGAAACGTACAATCTTGGGCTTTTCGAAATATTTATGTCATCATCTGCGCGTAGCTGCGGTGTCATTCGATTTCAAGGTTTTTGAAATTGCCAAAATTTTCTAGACAATTGATTGTTTGGACGGTAGACATATGCTAACACGAATACCATCAGTGGATCATATTATTAGGCATAAAATATGGAAATAAGGTATTATATTAATTATTAATAATAATATAAATTAAATAAAAATTACTATACGTACATTAAAATATAATTTATTTACTGTTCCAAAAATAGATCAAAAACTAGTTTATAAATGAACTACTTTTTAAATTATTTTGTGTACACATGAAATAAAAACACATTATATATTAATATGTAGTAAGGTTTTTCAACATATATGTTAACAAGCGTTGTTTGTAAAATAAAATTTTCATAATAAACTCATATATCATATGTGTGTGTTCGTGATACACGTATCTAAAGCATTTTCGTTTTACATATTACACACATGTCTAGTAGGTACTTACAGTATTATTTAACTATTTACTAACCGGTAAACATTGTGAGATTAGCGATGAAAATTCACGATTTTACAAAAACTAGTTCACTTTTATAGACCTAACACCGTGTACTTGACAATATATAAGAGCAGAATGCATAAGTATTATTTATGCATATAGTCATATAGAGTCATAGAGATGATTTTAATATTATATAACAGTATTTAAGTATTAAACGTATGTCGCAATAGTTTTACGAAAAACAGACATTAAACGCGATTCTCGTAAACGTTGACAAAATCACAAGTCCTCTATAGGCATGGTTTTTGTTTTCGAATTTCCTATTTCAAACGTTTATAATAAAAGTTAGATAATAAAAGCATAATATATTATCTAACGAAATATTTTGAGATATTGAAGTCAGTATATTTTTAAGCTCTTTTCAGAGAACTCTACAGTGTGAACGAAATGTCTATGTACCAAATACATGCGAGCGATTCAGCTGCAGCAAGCAATGCTTAACTTCGTATTTTCTTTTAATAATTAATTTATTAAAATTCTGATGTTTGGAATTTTTAAGTATGTACCTAAGTTTATTTTAATAGACCTATTTTCAATACTTTAGAGATTTTTTTTATTCTATTTAAGAAGTGTCTTGTGGCGATACTGTCTTATTTTTTTCTAATGAAAGCCTTACTATAACTCTATATATTTTTTAAATAGATGGTTTTTTTGAAAATGTTGATGCAGGTAGATACCCAAATCGAGATTTGAAACGAGTATAAACCCATTTTAAAAGACTATTATTATTCTTCGTATTATAAAATACATTTCTTCATAATCCGAATACTACTCGTTTGATCGTTTAAATGTTAAATTAATTTTTGGAATTTAAATAAAAATTACGAATTAAATTTGAAGAAATTGCTACGTATCGCCTCGGGACTACTCTACTCGATTGGCGTAGGAAGTCAAGGGAAGTTAGGGCCCGGATTTTTATGCATTTGCATGTGTTTTTTGTAACAGTCCAAAAAATGTGTAGGTATAAGCTACAAGTTTTAATTAAAGTCAGTAGATCCGAAGTATAAAGTTTTATTTTGCATACTTTGTCATTCCTCGGTAAGTACCAAATATTTCTATAGGTATTTTATCTTTTTTTATTGCACATGTATCTACGGTTTTTAAATGCATATATAGGTATACGGTTTTTGATGTGTAATATTTTGCTTACTTTAATTAAAATAACCTAAGTATTTAAGTTATATTTTTAGTCCGTGTATAATTTGATGAAGCCGTTTTCTTAAGTCCGTTATCTTATCTGAGACCTACCGGGATAAGTATAGTATAACGTAGTAATGTGTTATTGAGTAGGTTTTAGTGAACCATATACCTAATAATAAAATACTTTTTTTTAATCGATTTTTTATTTTATAGGGCATATTCCTATAATAAATGCATATTTTTTAGTGCATGTTTCTGAGGTTTTTAGAGCGTATAAATCCTGTCCCTAATAATAATAATATTGCATTCGAGACTAAGTACCCATATGACATATTATTATTTTCCATGCCGATAACCGACGAGTGCATAATATCGAATACCTATAATATACACGCATAAACGCATAATCCTATGCATTTATATATACGCAATATTATACGAGCGTACGTATTACGTATGATGATGCTTTCGTATTCATTATATTATTATTATAGTGTAGTGCGCCACGCGTGATTCCCACGTCCGGTATGATACTATATACACGCATCGCAAAAGCTCGACATCGGCTGGCGGGGAACTCACACGGACGTATCCTTAGGTATATGTGTAGTTTAACACTTATATAGGTATAAGATATAATAAAGAAGTGAATAACATTATATTTATTATCGTATATGCCCATATGTATTAAGTGACGCGAATTCTAGTTCCTCGAGACCGGACGAATGCGGACGATAGCGACGTAACGGAAAGACACATCCGGTCGGAAACACACGCGCGCGCAGATTCGTCTCGCAAGCATTTCCTATATATATAACAATAATACATTATGTGCAAGTGATTCATCAAGCATTCTCGCCCTCTTTTTCTTCTTCGACACCACAAATTGAAATTTTACATCACGTTTACACATTTCTTTGCGATACGACTTGGGAAGTATTCTGTGGAAATGCAAACTTCTGTTTTTCAAGTAACAACCTTTCTTTCATAAACCTACTTGGTGAAATATCACTAATTTTTTGAAAACGTCGACTTGTCAAAGTCAAAATTCGCACTAGTGTATTTCAAAGAGTATTTTATAGTTCTTTTTACCAACTATATACTCGTTTGAATTTTAAATTAAGTAGTTACATCAACGCGTTTAAAAATAATATCCATTATTTGCAGTAAAAAAAAAAATAAGTATTCTATAGCTCGTCACCCCATAACACTAAATTAAGTAGTGCCTATAAAAAATCTCATGAATTTGAAAATGTGGTATTCGAGTACATTTAAATTTTCCGAAAATCGAAATTCGAATACGTCGATAATCGAACGGAGAAAAAAACGAAGGTGAGCGCGCTTAGTCGCGAAAATTTAAACTGTTCAACGGCGGCGGCATGCAACGGTAGGCCAAACGTTTCACGAAAATGAAACACTTAAACTGTATAATATGCTAAGCTGATATACTCAGTGCGTAAATCGTAATGATAATATCGTGTACGAGTTATTGTGTTACCCTGTCGGCCGAGTATTATATATCATACGTAATATTCTGTATTATGTTCACGCGCGTGTTACATTATCATTATAATTGCGACCGTTTCAATAGACGTCGAACGCATATAGGTATATAGTAATTATAATTGACAAGTGTGTACAATATATTATACCGCGTTTATGTTTACACTTAACACCACGTGAGCTCGCAATGATTTATGACCAACGCACACATGCCCGTTCTAACTACATTATTATAGGTATTTAATTTTAATTGACCGCGGTCGGACGTACGGAACGGACGTCCAGAGCGGCACCTGCACGCGTGTCCCCGAGGCTTGATGAAATCGTCAAAAAGAGGAAGTCGTCCGCGAGGCCCGTTATGAAATCATGTAAAGTATATTATAGAAAAAAAAA
>VUJU01003457.1:0-20553 GCA_009835225.1 Aphis craccivora | reverse complement strand
GTATTAGTATAAACTATAAGTAATTAGTAAATACTAAAAAGTAAAAATTAAATACTATTATTAAATAGTGAATAGTCGTTAAGCCCATTAAGGATTAATGATTATGATTATTATTTACTATGAATTTCTGAATTATTGAATTCTTCAACAGTTCTTAACCAATATTGAGTATTAGGGCCATAGGGAAATCGTTTATGATTTTTTTTTTCTTTCACAATAAAACTACACGGAAATAAAAAATAAAAATATCATTCTTACAATGTTTGACGTAGTCTGCACTTCAGCGAACGGAGGAATTCCCATATTTTACAGAAAAAATAGTAAAATGGATTCAGTAAGTTATTAAACATGGCGATCATTGTCATCTACCTATAGTTAACTGTTCTGTTATGTTGCTTTGATAATTTGTTGAATTGTGCAAAAATACAATATAAATTGATATTTGTATTATACATTTACACTTTTCAAAGTATTATTAGCTCACTAAAAATATTAATAAAATTAAAAACCTAATCTTCCTTTTTTTGGGTAGGTACTATTTTTTTCTTTTTCTTTCTATTGGATATTTTTTGTTTTAAAACTTACAACTGAATATATTTTGTTTTAAATTGTTTGTTTATAGTCACTTAGTTCACGATAATATATATTCTTTCAGGTACCATTTACTACATTTTCAACATTAAATGCTGTTATAACATTTGCAGATGTGCAAAATGTTCAATTTAAAGCTATTCATACAGATAAACATTCTTTTATTTGGCATGCCATTGGAGATAGGTATGTAATTATATTATACATTAATTTCTAATGTTTTGGATTTTTAGATATTTTGTTGAATTATCTTTACAAATTTAAATACAAATATCATGTTGTGTGTAAATAATAAGTTTTGTCAATATTTTTGATTATCTTTATCAAATATTTTTAGCTTAATTTTGGCAGGCATTGGTGATTTGAGCGATTCTACAATAAAAACTGGCCTAGACCTTATATCAACTTTAATAAAGATGATTATTGGAGATGAAAACACATACAATAATAATGCAGATAGAATAAAACGTGAAATAAAAGTATGCACCAAGCTATCAACTTATGAATTTACTTTAATAGGTAATTAATCAAATTGTATAGCTCTAAACTTTATGTTTAATTATTGTTTAGCCATGTTTACCTATTATTGATTATATATTGAGGAGCTTAACATCAATAACCATAGAAAAACATTTAATAAATATAATTGAAACACAGTCAATGAAGGATAATAAAGCAATAAATGTAATTACTAACTTTTTATAATTTTAAAATTGTTGCATACTGCACATTCTTAAAGAAAATTAAAACTATATTTAATTTTTTTTTTTTATTATTTTCAGAATTGTTTATATAATTGGTCAGAAACAATATGTAGTGATCTTTGTTGGGTTATTGTGGATAAGAAATTGAGTGCTGCAACAAAGGATTGGTGGGATTTACATATTAGCGATAGAAAATTATTAATAACAATTATTTTAGCCAATTGTTATGACCAAATTACTTCCGCTGATATTCCAATTTTCCTGCCTCATTCTAGTACAAAGGTAAATCAATTTACTTGTTTTCTCCTAATACTTTAAAAAGTAATCCCCCTAGTCCCCCTCCTCACACAATGTTAAAAAAAAATTTTTAGATACTATTTCAAATACCTAGTGATATGTCAGAGAAAAAAAAAAAGCACACCATTATAAATAATACATTCATTGCTCTGATCAGAATCTAAAAATATAAAAAATAATTATTTTTTATGAGCCTCTTAAGTTTAAATTTTGATGAAATTAGATATTCACACTATTTAACGATTTTTCGTCAAACTGCAATTTTCTTTTTTTGTTATAATTAAAAAATAAATTACCGTAAATACTTGATAGGTACTTAATTATTTTCAACAAATTGTTCAATATTATAATTTTTCCACGTGGTATAAGTTTGTAAATATTTTGGCTCTCTTTAAAATATTTGTAGATATTTGAAATTTTTTATGTTTTAAAAATAAATAAAAATTTGATTTATAAATTTAATACAAGGTTCCTCATAATTTGTTATTATAGCTAACTATCGTGCTCCACCTCCGTGGATAGTTGTTTGCAAATTTTGGGACTGTTTCTTTGTCTTACAGTTATTTCGATCATAAAATGCTATAAAGATGTTTAATATAGTTTATTATATCATGTAAGTTGAATTTTTTTACAAATAAAATTATAGATATTAAATAATGAAAAAAAATGTTCTCGCATTTATATAAGTAATTATATCATTATTCTTACACCCGGGAAATATATTATACAACTTGAATAACAATAATGATTAATGTTTATTAAACAATAACATTGGGCATGGCATTCTGTGGGTCTTCGCATCATACAGCCAATCAGCGCGCTGAAGATTTACAATACTACTTTCCTATAGGTTTTTATTATTATTAGATGCGTTCAACCTATCTTAACTACTCGAGTCTTAAGAATTAACTATTAAGATTAAATTCATCAGTCGTAGTTTGAACGCAGTGATCTGTACTTCAAATCTGCCGACCATTCAAAGCATCGAGCCGTTGTTACATCTCATATACATTGATAATTATAATTGATTCTGATACATTCTGAGGTGGGCGATTGCTAATCTAACTAATAACTTTAACTATACGCTTTAAACAATTATTTTAATATATATATAATACATATACGTCAAAGTTCAAATTTTACAAGAGACACAAAATAATTTTTGTGTAATTTATTATGTTGCCTTTTTGAAAAAAAATTAAATAAAGATACACATACTATAGTTACACGTAGATACCTATTAATTATTATGTTTCGTTTTCACATCAAATAGCATGTTTTAGTTTAGATACAAATATGAAATAATAAAATAAAACAACATTCCTATTTCTGTAAAAATCTGAAAATGTCAAAATATTTGATATGTTCCCTAACAAAAGTGGTACTAAAACCTCATTACCTCAAGCAAACTGTCAGGTATAACTGTATAAAATTTGGTGACGATACGTTAAACGGTATGAAACTGTATGGATTTGTATGCTTGACAAAACATCGGGACTTGCTTTTATAGTATAGAATATAGATGATACTGATGAATGATGATAGGTTAGTTAGGTTATGACTAAGGCTCGGCTTTTAAAATATACCTACCTATGCTTCTTTTTAGATTTTGAACGAAGTGATGAATGTACTGATTTCACAATGATGTTTTCTTTGTGTGTCTGTGTACTGAATATTACTTGTCGAAATAATGCTTCATTTTCAAATATCTGGGGTGGTTACCGAAGGCAAAGTGAATATCCTTGTTGCATTATTTATAGGTCAAAAGTAAATATTTTCCAAAAAAAAGTCGATAAAAACAAAAATAAAGTGACAGATAAACGGGAATTTTTAGTTTTTACGCAAAACCAGTTTCCGACAAAATTGATTTTTTTATATGGTTGTAACTCAAAAACTAATCACTGTAAATACTTGAAATTTTCACTAAATGTTTATATTAGTATATCTATATGCAGTTAAATTTTCAAAATATTTAGGATTTTTTGAGCTATTAATAGACAACTCAATTTTTCGATTTTTCTGAGTATATTTTTTTGTCGATAAAAAAATTTTGGGTGATCAAAAAAAAACTTGAAAATGTAATACAAGGTTTTTTATAAATTGTTCTTATTGAAGTTACAAAAAAATCAAAAATCATGTCAAAAATTCTTTTTATAAGCGTTCAAAGTTCAAATTTTTACGATTTATATTAAAAAGTTGCAAAAATTTGCAATTAATTTTGTAGTTGAAAATTCATAAAATTTTTATGTATACGTATAAAAAATAAATTTGTATACTATAGTTTTTCATATCAAGTACCTAATGTAAATAATTATTATTTCTTCTTTAATTTAATAAATTTTGTGTTTCTAGGTTCTTTTACGGCTAGTATGTTGCATGGTTGTACAGGGTGTTTGGACTGCAGCTATTTGTGGACCTACACCAAATTTAGATGATATTGAAATAAATGCTGCTAAAAGTTTTAGAACAGTTATCAATTATTTTCGACCTAATTATACAAAATTTGAATTAACATCTGGGTAAATTAATATAATATATAAAATATATATGTTACAGTTAAAGTGTTGAATTTCATTGTTTTATATAATAACTAGGTAGGTAGTTTTATGAATTACCTACTAATGTCAGTTTTAATATAAAATATGTGAAGAAAAAATTATTTATGTTACATTAACTAATTATTTTATATAATTGCAATTTGATTTCCATTTAAGTATAGAATACATTTATATTTAAAATGTATTATAATACCTATTTAATTTATTTTATACTGAATTTATTATTATTATATTATTTAATTGTACGTGCGTGCAAGGCTGTTGTAGCTTTCAGGTTTGCATAAATTTGGAAATTAATCTCTTTTTATTTCCTATTTCATATCATATATTTTAAAGTTAGTTAGACTACCATCATTTACGAATGAAAAAAATGTATGAATTTAAGTTAATGTATGTTTATTTTATTTTAGATACATCATAGTGAACACAAACTTGTTCAAATATATGCAAAATTATTATTCCAGTACTGATGTGCAAAGAGGAATTGTACAGTTTTACAATAACATTGCATCACGTCTTATGAATGGTACTAGTTGTATGTTTCTTGAATATGTATTATTCTATTTTGTGGTTTTAAATTAGTTCTTTTTTATTTAAATTTGGTGTTTAAATATTATATTCATTATGTTTAGATAATTTAATGGGAAGTGAAGTCTCATGTATGGGAAAAAATCATAATTATTATGCTATAAGTTCAAATAGTATCACATTATGTTTAGCATATCCAAGTAAACATAATATGGTCACAATCAAGTAAATATATTTTAAATTAATATTATCAACAATTATAGTGATTATACTGTTTTCAAATTATTTGAACTTATTCATAAACCTATTTGTAACTTAGATAGTTAAATTTTCTAAATTATTATTAACTATTACTAGTTGGTGATTAATTGTCCCATAATGAAACTAATACATCGTTTCTATACCTGAATTTCTGTTATTTATATTTTCTTTGTTGTTAAGTAAAATATATTAATATAATTTTTCGTTCTTTAATAGGTACTGTGCAAAGCAAGCTTTTCAGCAGCTTTTATCTGATATCAACAGTTAAGCATGACTATATGTACGGTGTGCTCTACATAATATATAATTTCATTTTTAAATATGATCCGTCCAAACTCCAAACTATTGTTATGTGAATTTAAATTGAATATTTATTTTATTCTTTACTGTTGAAAAATTTGATTTTTTTATATTTTATAATTTAAAATATTGTATTATAAATAATTGTGCATTTTATTTCAAACAAAATATAGGTGTATTTACTTTATACATAATATTTTTTAAACTTACACTACCTTAAATTGTAAAATATTTAAGAATATCTTACCCACAGTGCTGTGTCCATCTTAAGAACAACTACAACCAGACTTAAAGGTTAAAGCATATCTGGCAAGTTATAAGTATTTTCAGTTATTAATATTTTATATATTCACTCCAAAATTTCCTAAAGCAGATGTTCCTTAATCAATATTTATAGTTTCTAAATAATGAATTTCAAAAATAAATAAATTAGAGACAAAGCTACATATAAGGAGAACTTTATTAATATACAAATAATCAACAGGAAATACACTAAATTCTCATTATGCTTCATACCACTTTTTCATTGTTTCTGGAGCTGAAATTTTATTCTTGTACTTGTTAACTAAGTTTGAAAACGATACATCATTCTTTGTATTCTTCTTCTTACTTTTCACCTGTATTACGAAAAAATATAAATAATAATATAACTTTTCTATTGAATTAAATTATTTATGAAGTATACTTTTGGTTCTCTTTTCTTCTCGTTTCTGATAGCTAAATCCCGTTTCTTTTTCATTGTTAATTTCTTCTTAGTTTTGACATTCTTCTGATGAGCTTCTGATTGAATCTTAAGTTTAAACTTTGATCGAATTGCCGTGTGCCCCTGATAACATTTTTAATATGTAAGTAATTAATAATATATTTAAACTATTAAACAATCTAAACCCAAGCATTTAATTATTATATTTAAATACATTATATTCAGCTTTCTACAAATAATAATATTTTTTATATTACCTCTTTAGCTGTTATACCAGTATAATCAGGGAGTTCTGCTGTTTTTTTTCTTGATAATGCGGTTGATCTATTGTTTTTATTATTATTTTCTGTATTAAATTTTTTATTTTTGTTTTCAGTTGATGAATTACTAGGTTGTTGTTTATTAAATAGTGGATTACTGGTTTTACTCTTTTCTATTCTTCGTTGTCTAGCTTGTAAAACAAGTCTATTTTCAATAGAAAACGCTACTATTGGTCTCTATAATTAAAATATTAATTAATCAGCTTTCTACAAAAGAAAAATATAATGTCTGAATATCTTACTTTATTTGAATTAAAAATGTTTGGATTGTTATTGATGGATCTGAGTGCCTTTAATGCATCTTCATGTTGTTTAAATGTAACAAAGGCATATTCTTTTGAAATTGGTACTCCATTGGGATCAACTTTTTTTAAATTTCTCATAACAACTACCTGTCATTGAATAATAAAACAATATAATAAGCAACAATATTTTTAGAATTAAGAAAACTATGTTATAAAACCTTGCTTTAAAACATTAATTATTATCCATTATTAGTAAGTATTCTAAAACTAGACAACATTTAAAGAATATAACAAAAATCTTTTATACAACTAATCTTAACACCGGGTGTGTCGTTTTGAGGCATGTCAAATTTTGAATCAATGTTGTGAATAATCATAATATTATAAATGTATGGTGTAAAATTAAGGACATAAAAATTTTAAAGAAAACCAGGGTACCTCGGTATCCCACTTCTCCTGAAGCAAAGGTTAGGGTCTTTTTTTTTTTTCGGTATAAAAATGTACCATTGTATTTATCCGTGTGGTTTAAAAATTTATTCAATTTATTCATGTTTTCACCCCTGCTAAGTATTAAACAATTTAACATAGGAGTGATAAGACCAATAAAAATATTGTCCAACCTTAAAAAAAACTAAAATGACAAATTATGACTTAAGCTCTAATTTAAAATTGGTGAGAAAGTAACTTTTGAAAAATTTCTAACTTACGAAACAGTTTCAAAATTAAGATTAAGTATGATGCATAAGCGTGTCGAACTCACTTTCAATACTGCATTAGGACGAGTATGTTTTGTAAATAATTCTTTTAAGGTTTTATTATCCATGTTTGCTGGCAAGTTGTGGATAATAAGTCGATTACGAGCCACAAACATATTTAAATTTTTTAGAACTTGAGATTTCCATTGTTCCAACTCAAGTCTTTTGTTCATATCATGAACAGATACACCATTTGCAGCTGCTGTTCCAGCAATTATAACTAGAATACGATTCCAAATATTGAATGTCATGTGTTATATAACAGAATATGATGTGTATTTACACCAGCTACCTATACTAAGATAAATAAAAATATATTTCCATACCTCCTTCTTTGATTAAATACAAATTTCTGTTATCCTTATGAATAACTTTATCGTCTTTATTTTTATCTAAAACTTCTTTATCGATTGCCATTTGTGGTTCCATTGTAGATCCATTAAGTGTTAGCTCTTCGGGAGAACTAGACATACAAGCTTCCACGCTGCTAGAATCCTAATTTTCAAATTTAAATAAATATCACTACTATCAGCATTACAATTTAAGTGATTAAAGCTAATGTTTTTATTCAATCTATTTTTAAATATCTATTTTTTTCTACAAATTTAAGTACTTGCATAATTTATTTCATACATCTACTTATATTTTATTTTATGTGATAGGAATTTATTTCCGTAAATAAAGAAATTATTATTATTAATATTATTATTATATATATATACACATATATTAAGACCAAATTATACTTATAACTATAATCTGTCTCACAAAAGAATGGGACCATTTTGAGCAGGTTTGCTGCAGAATTGGCCCAATTGTGGAGGTGAAATAAAGCAGTGCAGAATGGGGATGTGCAAGAATGACCAGTTTTGGTTGAGATATGGTCCAGTTCTTTCGTGAGATAGACTATAGTTATAATTAATTTATATATTTACTCTGAATTTCACAAATGCTGTTCCTTTAGAATGTTCCGTTAAACGATCTACACAAACCAGTGCATAGTAAACTGGTCCAAATCTTTCTTTTACAAACCGCTTTAATTCATCGTTGTTAACACTAAATGAAACATTTTTAAAGAAAACTGTCAAACCTTCTTTAACGTCGTGAGACTTAAAACGTTTTTTATTTGTTGTAGAAATTACAGATTCATTGTCATCATTGTTTTCTCTTTTTCGTTTCACATCATTTCTAAAATTAAATATTTCAAAATAATTATTCGTGAGTTGATTAATAATCTAAATGTAAAAGTAAACTCACTCATTATCTTTGGTCTCAAAATCTACAAAGTTGTCACATTCGTCTTTTATTGTGTCAAGGGTAAGATAATCTTCAACAGTTTTAGGTTTCTCTATATTGTTTTGATCATCAGATGAATCTTCTTTAATTTCTGTTTGATCTTTGTTAACAGCTTCAACATTTTCCTCTTTAATCGAGATATTTTCTTCTTTTTCTTTATTAGTATGAATAGTTTCATACTTATTTTTTGGTATAGCCCAATCAACAACAATAGATCGACCTAATATATTTAAAAAAAATTAAGATGGTTAATAATAATAGGTAATTAAACAATTTTCTAATGTTATTAAAAATAATAAAAAATTTAAAAAAAAAACAGAAATATGTCATCATTCTAATATGTTTGGAAATTAAATAAAATATAATTAGTATATAAACTTGGGGAACACTTTTATGGTTATAATAATTGATATCTTTTAAATATTATATATATAATAACATACTTACCACCAAAATCTTTTCCACTGGTGTGAGCAATTGCTTTAGCAGCATTTTGTTTAACAATAAATTGTACAAAACCACAACCAATAAGTTTTCCATCAGGTTTTCGTAAAAGTTTGACATCATTTATTTCACCAAATTTAGAAAAATGTTCTTTTAATTGTTCTTCATCTGTCTGTTAACAGTTATACAATACTGTTAAATTATTATACTTCAATATTTTAATATTTAAATACAATTTTATAACTCCAAATGACAATGTCAAAAATAATTTTATAGACTTCAAACACTTACAGTAAATGGAAGATTTCGAATGATGAGTCTTCCTCGGCGATTGTTCGCATTTTTCGGAGCTTTGTTTTTGGCGAAGAATATTTTATCCTTCATTTTTGCGATCGACGATATATCTGTTATGTATAATTATACGTTTCAACGTTTGTATAATTATTAATTGTTAATTGTTATTCTGTAGTACGACTACGACGCACATGTCTTACCGCCGTGGTTATCTATATTTACTATCTAGTATCTACCATACACCTGATAAAAAATTATTATCATTTTTCCAACTTTTTCATCTTTTTGTGATAAAGCTTTTTATTTTTTTTACCACTATCCATGAGTTGGCACAATCGAAGTGTGATTGTTGGCAGCACCGGACATTATCTTACCGCTTATCTACCTTATCGTTTTTTTTCACTTTTCTTAATTATTATTATTATTATTATTTTTACTCTCATTTCTCATTCGTGTTTCCTTTACCGCTGCGTTCACGCGGAAAGTCTTCGGAGGTCCAAAGTTTCGATTCCAAAGTCGTTTACCGGTCGCTCTATATTTAGCACCTAGGTCTCCGAACGACAGACTCCTCTGTTCGATATAAGACTTCGGATATGATGCCATCACACTGAATGATTTCATGTAAGTGGACACATTTATTTTGCACGGTTAATACATTTAAACGTCATGACTAATCGCTAAACCATATTCCATTCGATTGGCATACAATAACAATATGATACGATAGGTCACGTTGTTACTGGGCTCATTGCTACTAGTGTGATTATTTTTTTTTTATTATTATGTCGTACTACTGTCAAAGGACGTCTCCGATAATACTTCAGAATAAGATGTGTTTTTTAATTCTCATTTACCTCGCTCCTTACTTGTCATCCAAATACTATTTGTACAACTGTACACAGTACATACATAATATGTTCATAGAAACTCAATGTCTACTTACAATTTTTTTTTTTTTTTGCAAGTTTTTGGCACTATCATTGTATCAAAGCTTCTCTGGCAAAGTGTGTAGTTGTCTTGTTTTTGGTCTGCCAACAACCACATTTTATATCCTTACAAAAGTGATAAAATATAAAGGACAATAAATTCTATACATTTTTTTCTAACTTGATTATTATAAGTTTGTCATGCAAAACATATATTATTAGACTATTCTTCAAATTAAAAAGTTTAACCGCTTTGCCCGCACCTATTGTTAAACTATAACAGGTATTTGTAAGATGGATTTAAAAATTAATTTGTTTTTATATGACTCATAATATTAACAAATATTTGAACATAAACAATTGTATTGATTTATCATAGAGTACCTAGGAAAATTTTTTGAAAAATATCTATTGATACAATACGTTGAAGCAGAACTATATTGAGATTTTACATAAACATTGTTATTCAATTAGATATGTTTCAAGTTTAAAAATTAATTTTAACAAACCTATTGAACTATACTTAATTTTCTTTAATAGGAAACTATTTATTTCATAATCCAACCTCCAAGCATTTAAATTGGTACTATTATAAAAATTATACCCTCCCTGATAATCCATTTTATTGGCTGAAGTGTGAACAGTCTATAAAACTTAAGAATTAAACCATAATTTCTAAAAAATGAATAGGTAAGTTCTTCAAAAATATTTGAAATTGAAGTTAGAAGTTTTGTCTATGAACCCTTCATCACGACCACAACAATTAACTTTACTAAAGCCTTTTAACATGTATAGACTTAAATAATACGGAGATTTCTCTTATAGTTTGGTAATGTTTGAAATGTCAATATCTGTGTATTTTGTAAACTGTTATTTTCAGCAACCTTGTAATTTTAACAAAATTAACCTACATTATGTAAATTGTAAGTTAAGTAGTCAAATGCTTATCTATTATTATTATTTATTATAATATTTATCGATATTTTCTTCAGTTCAAAGGTGAATTCACCTATTATCTCTCGTTAAAATAGCAAATATAAATATAATATAACCTACTGTAACAGAAAACATGTTATGAAGATCTAAAATTGTTATATTATAAATATATTTTATTTAGACTTATGTTTAAAATTGATCAATTATCATTTTATCCAACTATAAATAACAACAATTTTATTAAGAATTTATTTATATTATAGGCACCTAATACCTATAAGTATACATTATATTGTATGCATGTATTCTTTATCTTTATCATATAATTATTAACAGTTACAGTTAGGTGTAAATCACCTAACTGTACATATATTCAAAACCAAGAAATGAGGCCACAATTTTGTATACCTACCTATTCAGAATTTCTTTTTATACATTTTACTTTAATTTGTATAATTTTTAGATTGTTTCTACTTTAGAATTAATTGTTTCAAAATCATATGCTGTATCTTTTAGGTTATATTAACAGTTAATTACTCTAATTATTAATGGTTATCCGCAGCCACAATTAATATATTTAATTAATAAATCTTTTTGGTTTTTAAATATTAACCATTATTAGATTACAAATACCTTTAAATAAATATTATTCATATTTAATAATACATTTTAAATTGAAATTGGCACTATCGTGACTTTTAATATAGATTGAGATAGGTATATACATTTTTTTTTACACAGCTCTAAATCAAGCCTAATTTTTTCTGTAATTTTTATTATCTTAATGTTATATAATTAATATTTTACTTTTATACTTTTATTTCTTTTTAGGAACTGATAAGTTAAATATTATGTTTCATCCATAATTGAGTGTAATAGTGTTATACTTTATCTACTAAATATTGCTATACTATTCATAGTTACAGTATAATATTAGTTATATTCAATTATTACTTGTAAAATATGTAATTTGCCCATGGGTCACTTTTACTGTTTTATATCAATGTTTTTATTACATATTTGTTACAAAATTGAATTCTTTAAAATCGATTAATAATAATTATATACTAAAATAATTAGTTATTTATTTTTAATCTTTGTTTAACATAGATCCTATGAATTAAATTCTTTTGTTTGAAATTTTAAAGTAATATTAATTTATATATTTATATTCTGCTTTAATATAACTATGTACTATTAATCTGGTTTTAACACTATTATTTATGACTTATGTTCTACATTAACTAATTATCCTTTATTTAAAACTAAAGTTTTTATGTTAGTTAATCAAAACAATTTTTTTTTTATATAATTTGTTTATATACATACTTATTTTATCATATACACAATATATAAATGCCCCTAATCATATTGAAAACATAGATAGGTTATCTATATTGTGCATTGACAGCAATTTTCCATATATTTAAACTAAACATGGGATCATTTTAAACAAGTATTTATTTATTACTAAAAATTAAAAACTATTGTAAATATAACATAAACTATATTGTATATTTGCATAATTACGTTATAGTTTATGACTGTATCATGACATTTTTTTCTGAATTTTCATGAATATTAAAAATTTTAGGTTGTATAGGTGCAATATAGTTTACATAAAAAAAAATGTGTGTTTAAGATAGGTACACCTACTAAATATATAATCATTCATAAATATATTATGAATTAATATATACTAATATATTTTATATATTAAGAGCTAAATTCAAAAATTATTTTATATTGATTTTAATATTTATATTTTAGATGAAAATGACGATATGATTATGAAAATAATATCATAATGGTAGAAGAAGAATGTTTAAAAAGTAAGAAATCAATAAAAATGCAAGCTGTAGCCCTCAGAACATCGAGATCAATTTCAAATGAGGAATGTACACCAAGACAAAAATCTGATGTCGGAAGAGCTGCGCGCAAAGCTAAACGTATACGTTTCCTAGTTAATGGTGATCGATTTTGTAAAGGTAATTTATAGAATAAATATAGTGATTATTAAAACATTACTTATGAACTGTCACATTTAATGGTATAATAATACAGAATTTCATGAATAATTTTAATTATTTGATATTTAAAATGGTACTTGTTTGTTAACGCCCCGCCAGTATGCCGCAAAAAATTTATCGCCCCGCCAATTAGTGTGCCGTTATTATACCTACAATTATCGTATTTAGCTCGTGATGGATGATCTATTTTGGGGAAATGGAAAAACTATTGTACATTTTATATTTTATAACTATTAGAATTAATGACTTATTATTTAGTAATATTTTAATCATTTATGTTGGTTTTAGGTGTTGTAGTAGCAGTAACTCATGAACGATATCGTTCATTTGACAGTCTATTAGCAGAATTATCAAATATGCTATCCGAGAACAAACACCTTCCTAGTGGTGTACGAGCATTATTCTCAACAGATGGTCATAAAATATCTCAATTAGATGATCTCGAAGATGGAAAATTTTATATTTGTTCTGGTGGTAATAATGCCATAAAAAAAATAGACTATGCCGCCCTGAACAATGTCAAACCATCCCGGTCTCTGACCAAACTTCAATCTACCCATACAGTTTTAAGCAGCCCAAGTAAACAACCGTATCTTAATATAAGGCCTAAAATTATATTTGTTGTAAGAAGTGGCACCAGACCTAGAAAAATTATCAGAATGTTATTGAACAAACGCAATTCTCCTTCATTTGAACATATTCTTACACTAATAACAGAATCCATAAAATTAGATACTGGTGCCGTCCGTAAAGTATATGTATCATCCGGATGTCAAATAACACAACTAGAACAATTTTTTGAATCGGATGACTTGTTTTTTGTGTATGGTTCTGAACGAATATCTCAAGATGATTTGAAATTAGACTTTGAAGAAATGAAAACTGTACAATCTCACAAACGTGGACTAAGAAGGCCAGCCAATGAACTAAAAAACGGTACACATTGTATGGACGAAAGTGGTAAAAGAGTACCTCAGTTACCAAAAACAACTAAAGCCAATCGGAGTATAACCAGTTCAATACCCAGCAAAGTTCTAAGCAGGTATATAATTTTATCAAATAAATGTTGATATTTATTAACACTGGAAAAATGAAAATACAATTTTTTCATAAAAAAATATTCATACATTTTTATTGTTCTTTACAAATAATTGTATTTACATTTCTCCCAAATGTTTATATTAATATAGTTCACTCTAATATATTTAAATTTTAAATTTGAAGTAACATTATTTAATTCAATTAATTAAAAAAGATTCCATTTTTGTCGACACAAACTGTTAAAAAAAAAAAAAAAAATTACCATTAACTAAAATTTCAATGTTTTATCTACTAATAAAGTCAATATCTTCAACTGATGATAAATTAAATTTTAAAATCATAATTACTTTATTTTATTATTAATTTTAACTTGCAGTTCTAATGACACTTAAAATTACCTTATAAATCATGTTTGAATGTCCATTTCACTTCTTCAATTTTTGAATTGATTCTGTTACTTAATAACCAATGTTATAAATTTTACATTAGTTTTGGATTGCTATGGTTTATTTTTTTATAGCTTTTCATAACTGATACTAGTACATTGTAATACATATTAACTCCTGTCAAATAAATCCAATAAATAAAAATACAAGTACCTTGGGGCTTGGGTTTCATCAATCTTGGGTTAAATTCTATAATATTATTGCTTATAGCCTAAAGCTCTTAACAAATTCCATAGTCATAACAAGCAATATAATTTATGATCATTACCATTGATTATAAAAATACTGTTTGTATTGTCCTTACTTATAAAATGTATGATAGTAGTGTTTAAGATAACTGCTATAAAAATGATATAATATCTATAAGAAAAAAAAAACTACCATTCAGAATTAAAATTACTTCAGCTTGATTCAGTTAAAATGTTGGACTTAAATTAAAATTATTTTATTTGTTCTAATAATATTTGTTAATTGATGAATAACATCAGTATTGTCATTACTTGCCTAACATAATTTCCCATATTACAGTTTTTTACTAAAAAATACATTTTCAAATGTTATTAATTGTATGTAAATCTAACAACTCATTGACAAGCTTATAAATATGAATTTTTTTATGTGGTCATTAATATTATCTATGTTTTTATTTTTTTTTTTTTAAATAGGTACACTATTGGTGATCGACTTGGTGATGGTAATTTTGCTGTAGTTTACAGGTGTTTTGACAAACGCAATAATGCTGAATATGCATTGAAAGTAATTAAAAAATTAGATGTCCCTCAAATGAGTCAAATGATTGAAAATGAGCTCTCTATATTAAAAAGTATAAGCCATCCAAATATCATCAATTTAATATCCGATCTAGTTACAACTACAGATGTTTACCTTATCACAGAATTAGTTAGTGGTGGTGACCTATTTGAAGCCATTGCTAGGTGTACAGACTTTTCTGAGCGGGATATTCGATTAATGACAAGAAATTTAGCTTCAGCATTAGCATATCTCCATGGACTAGACATTGTACATAGGGATGTGAAACCAGAAAATCTTCTAGTTGAATATGATATTAATGGTCATGTATTACACTTAAAACTGGCAGATTTTGGTTTATCTCAAAAAGTTAACGAACCTCTTTACATGGTGTGTGGTACTCCCACTTATGTATCCCCAGAGATACTTACTCAAGATGGTTATGGCGTGAAAATCGATATTTGGGCTGCTGGAGTGATTTTATATATACTTTTGTGCGGCTTCCCACCATTTGTCAGTGAAAACAACATTCAAGAAGATTTATTTAACGACATACTTAGTGGGACATATGGTTTTCCAGAACCTTATTGGGATAATGTGTCTGAAGAAGCCAAAGATTTGGTTTGCTCAATGTTACAGTCCAATCCCAATTTGAGATTTTCTGCTGAAGATGTTCTCGATCATCCATGGTGTGATGAATTTGAACTGTGATGAATACTTCCAAGCATTTGTTTTTTTTTTTATGTTGCCATTATATGTAACTGGCTAATTAAAATTATTATTGTTCCATTTTGATAATAATAAAATGAAATTAGACTTGTGTAACTGTTTCAATATTTGAATTATTATCATTATTATTATTTTTAAAGCATAATTATTTTATTTTGTTTAGTAATCTAGTATTAAGAAATTTTAAGGCAATGTATTTAGACATTGATCAACTATTTATTTGTATTAATTTATAGTATGTAAATCAAGCCAAAATAATTAGACTCTTCCTATTTGATATTACAATTAAAAATTAAAGTGATACTATTATAATTATTTCCTTTTTTAAATAAATAACATTTATGCTGAATTTTAGTTGGTAATGTTGTTCTTATTTTTTAAAGTAGGAATATTTTTAATGTTTATTTATCAATCTTTATTAAAATATTGATTGATGTTTTTTAAATAATATTATACTCCTGGCCATTGATAATTCAAATTTTATTTAATATTTATGTATTATTTATTGTGTAAACACTAAACATATACCTAATAGTTATAGAGATGCTCAAAAATATTTAATTTGTTAAACTTCGTATTATTTTTATTTATTTTTAAATAATCTGTAATGTATAGTATGCATTGAAGTAGTAAAAAAAATATAAAAAAGAGAGAAAAATAACCATTTTGCTTTTATACTGTACGAGTCTAAGCTACCACATTATTGAGTAAATCACTGTAATGAATAATTATGTTCATTTTGAATTTAGTGATAAATTATTAAGGTCATCCATATGTTGTGATAGCGATACTGAGCACCGAGTGTGTTCATAAGTCAAGAATGTGTAAAATTGCTGAAATTTAAAACCTACAATGGATTTTCTTCTAAGTCACAGTAATAGTTTAATGTGTGTAGTATATGTTATATACTAACATGGTAATATTAAACTTTTAAATTCAATATGATAAATCATTGATTCTGAAAAAATGATTCATAAATTATCTGAATAATTGAATAAGTAAATAAAATATTAAAACAGTATTTAAATGCCTTAATGCCTAAGTGGCTATGTTACATTATAGGTGTTAGGTACACTACCTAACTCGGATTATATCCTAAATCTGGCCAAATATAATATTTTCAAAATTGTCTATACATTTCAATAAAATAAAAGTTTTTAAAGTATTTAAGTATTTAGAAGATACCCATACTAGTATTCAATTAGGTACCAAGTGAAATACTATTAAAAACGTCCTTCAAACTAATACACGCAACACGCGTAATAAAATGTTTATATACCTACCTACTACATATCAACTAAATTAAAGTAATGTTTATTGCAAGCAAGTAACTCAAAAAATAATATTAATTCTTTAACAATGACTTAACCTTGCTAAAATCTCTAATTTATACAGTAAAATCACTCGCTTATTATAATAATTATAATAACCGCATCGTAATACATAAAACGACGATATACCGGGCACGATCCGTATTAGGAGTTAGTACATTTGGTTGGTTTTAAATATGCGCAGTAACTTTACCAATTTTGGTCGTATATAACGATGCAGTCTATTACAATTTACAACGACAATCCGGTTACAACAATGGATGATGTTATTTTGAAATGAAAAATTGTTTTTACATATATACATACGAAATAATAAAAATTGGATAACCTAACCTAAGTAGGTACGATAATTCGTAATCTAATCTGTAGCAGATAATGAGTCGTATGGTTTATAGGTAGGTATGTACATTTTGTATCGTAATAAAATAGGTCTCACGTACCTATAAGACGTATGGTAGATCGTAGCAGGAATAATTTATAATAGTAACAACTAACGATTCAACGATAACAAAAAATATGTAACACCGACAGTGTAATTCACGAACAAATGTAACATGCGAGTTCGATATATAGCAGATAAAAAAATCACCCATGTATTTTTACATGAATAAATTGTAACGATCCAAATTTCCTTAAACTTTGTTTTAAGACATAAGACTATACAACGATTAACGACTTAAATACAGTGTTGGTGCGGTAACTTGGTTATTTTTTTATTTTTGTATTATTAATAATAATTTATTCGGTAGATAAAAAGCAAAACATCAATAGAATGAATGGGTAAATGTTATTTTTGAATCCACAATCTGTAAAGATTAAAGAGCAAAGAGCTACATAAAATATTGTTCGATACCTATTATCATTGAGTATAGATACTATCTATACTCAATGCTATTATTTAAATTTAAAATACCATTCATATTATGCAAATATGTTATTTCCAATTATTTTAAAAATTGAATATTTAACGGTTAAAATACATTTATAAAATGTATTTATTGTACTTTAAATGCCTATATTTTATATGATCATTGGAACTTGAAACTACATTTTATTCAATACCTATACGGCTATACCGCCTATACCTAAGTCCTACTTTAATTGCTATTTAATAAATTATTTAAATGTATTTAGTAATAACTTGCTTTTTAAAAGCATAAAAAAAAAAATTGAATCCAATGAGAGGTATCATTGTATACGATAAATGATTCTGAACGAAGATGATTTGTCGGCCTATAGGATATTATCTATTATCGTAATTTCCAGTGATTGGTGAAAAAGGTGGTTTATGTGTTAACTGTTAATGGCCTGCATAGGCGGCATTTAGGGGGGGGGCACGAGGGGGCAGTTGCCCCTCAGGAAAAATATTGAAAGGGAAACTTATCATTTTGCCCCCTCATAAATTAAATATTATTTAAACAATTTTTAATTTTTATAAAATATTTATGCTGAAATTACTTTTGTACAATTATATAAGAAAATTATTCCCCATGTTAAGTTAGTTCAATAGGTACTATCAATATTACCATAAATTAATAGGTACAAAGTAATGTAAATTCTATTAATTTGTTGACACTAATATAATATTATGATTACTTTTAAAACATACACCGCATAATAATTTTTTTTTTTATTGAGATGCACAATCTGTACCTACTATTTAGCACAATAAGTGTATCTATGTATTGATAGAATAAAAATACAATGAAAACAGGAATAAGAAACTACCCATCAGTGGAATTTGACTGGGAAATTATTTAAATAAAAATTATAAAATTATAGGAGTGTGAGATGTTAATATGTAATAATCAAGTAAAATATAAGGTGGAATGTATTAGATAAGTTGAATATGAGAAGATTTTTAAATGGGTCAGTAAATTTTGATTAATTTTTCAAAAACACACTATATTTGGTGTGAAAACGTCAAACGAAACATATCTACGTGGTCCTATGGTAACAGTACCTATGTGTATCTTTATTTCAAAAGGGGAATATATACCTAATAGGTTACACAAAATAAGTTGTGTCTGTCTTGTAGAATTTAGATTTTGAAGTATATGTATTATATATTATAATATATTAAGATAATTGTTTAAAGCGTACCTATATTGCAATCGGCCACAACCTACCTCAGAATGTGTATATAGAATCGATGATGAATCAATTATTATTGTCGACGTAATAATGAGATGTGACAACGGCTCGATGCTTTAAACAGTCCTACGGAGTTTGAACTGTTTGAAGTATAGATCACTGCGTTTGAACTACGACTGACGAACTTAATCTTGAGACTCGAGTAGTTAAGATAGGTTAAACGCATCTAATAATAATAATAATATAACCAATAGGAAAGTAGTATTGTAAGTCTTCAGCGCGCTGATTGGCTGTATGATACGAAGACCCACAGAATGCCATGCCCACTGTTGTTGTTTAATAACCATTATTATTATTGTTATTCTTTTAACGACGTTAAAATATTATTATATAATATATTTCCCGGGTGTAAGAATAATGATATTTATGTGAGAAAAAATTGTTTTTATTATCTATAAGTAGGTATATATTATATGAACATTTATAAACACATTAAAATATTATTATTTTGCGTATTTACAAGGTATGTACACTTTAAACAGCATTTTATGATCGAAATAACTATAAGACAAAAAAACAGCCCCAGAATTTGCAAACAACTATCCACGGCGAGGATGGAGCACGCTATAAAAATTAGATTTCTATCTCATACATAAAAAAGAAGCATACCTATAAGCTTTAAAATCTAAGTTCTAGTAATAATACCTAGGTACTAATAAGTAATAAGTAATAACCAATTAATTATTAAAACAGCATTTAATAACCTACTGTAATACGGTTTTGCTATACTTGAATTCATTATTGCTACTCAATCGAATACCGAATACTAGATGGCTTGTAGCAGGGGCGTCTTCAGACCTTGGCTATGGGGGGGGAAGTAATAAAAAAGTTAATATGAATATACATGGGATTCAGAAACAGTGTTGAGCTTTATTTTTTTCATCTTTTGGAATTTAAAACTACTCGTATACAAA
>VUJU01003456.1:2885-21347 GCA_009835225.1 Aphis craccivora | reverse complement strand
AAAAAAAAAATAAAATAAAACATGTTATCATTGTAAAATCAATACATTCATCACTCCGTTCAGAATTTAAAATATGAAAAACTCTATCATACGCTTTTTCTTTTTAAAAATGTTAATGATTTTTTTCCTGCACATTTTCCTTTAAAATCCAAGTCCTATTATTTTCATTGTACCATTTCAATAAATTTAATAGTTCACGTGATGTACCTACACCTACCTACTGTAGAATACTTTCCAACAAATAATAAATATAACTACTTAAACTTTTGTCTCGTATTGGTGGGTCAAGGGGTATGATATTGTCAAATTGTAATCTATCGTATAATTCATATGAATTCATGGAGTTTCTGCGGAGTTTTAACCCACACGAGGTCTACTATAATAGGACAATAATAATTTAACATAATATGTGTCAACCTATACGTTATGTGGCAGCCGCGGTCGCTATAACTGTCGTTCGGAGCGTTTGTATTGTGTTTTAGCTATAGGCCGTGAAATATGGGTAGTAATGGGAGTATATATACATAATAGTGCTCATTCGTACACTCGTGGTGTGTAGTTAATCGACTGCGAAAGAAAAATTCGGTGAAAATAATATAAAACGACAATAATAATAATACAATATAATGTAATACCTTTCCATCCGATCGGAGGGACAGGCGGAAGCGGTGTTTACCGTAGACGCGTATCGTATAAAATAGAATCCCGCGCACAGACCCCGTTTTGACGGATTAACGTCTGCCCATTTAATGACGTTTCTCTTGATCTGTAAGGCTCGCCACCACCACAACAGTATTATAATACTATATCGTCGCGTTTTTTCAACCTTCAGTGGTGGTCGCGATTGTATTATAATAATGTCCATCACTACAATAAATTGCCCACAACTGCGTATTATTATATGTGTGTGCGTGTGTGTACGAGCATCCGCTCGAGCGGAAAAATACGAAAATCTGCCCTGTGTAAAATAAAGACCGTCTCCGCCGCGACATTTTAATAATGTCATTGTGTATTCAAAACGTTCTTTTCTACGGTACAACAGTGAGTATAACACTGTATATAAATATATATTATAATATCATAATGTGTGACATAGACGCGTCTTTTCGAAAAACCAAACTACAGTGAGCAATATGAACAATATAATATATAATCGTGCACTGCTATTATATAGGTGCAGTATTATTATATTCGCAACCCAATTCTCTCTCCCTAAAACTCTGATATTCAAAGCTGTTTGTGCTTATTATTCATGATAAACGTGACCGCATTGATGTGGTATTATTTGGGTTTAAATGTAAATTTATTTATAGGTTAGGTTAAAATTTTATTTTTAATTAAAAATTATGATAAACGTTGGTTATGGTTAGACTGCTGTTTTATTATTTTTTACGTTTTTTATTATTTTTTAAGAGAAGGGTTGTAGTTGATGCTATTTAAATTTTAGAAATGTTATACAATTTTTATCGATATCTTGCAAAAATTGTATAATAAAAAATGCTCAATATTATAAACAGTATTTTTTTTTGTTTGATGTTAATACGTCATTCTAATATTATGCTATACAGTATACAAATGGAATTAGGTAATGGTAGTACTTTTTAATTGGTTACTGTTGCTATCGCTCAAATTTGACCGTTAAACACACGGAAATAGTTGAACTAGATTTAACTTCGTGGTATCGTGGTTATACGTCATAGAGTAATATACTATAGAATTACTATATGTTATACGTGTTGGTAAGAACGTATACACTTTCTGATATACCAGAAGCTTATCATGTATACCAACCAATCACAGAAGAGTATTTTTATGCACGTACCTACACCTACAGGAATGTAGTGGAAACCCACCTTTATAAAAAACATTAAAATAGGTATGGGCCATTTTGACGGTTATGTAATATATATATATATATATAAATAATACAGAAATATTCATAAAATTGTTTAATTTAATTTGAAATTTCACTATATGCCCAGGTCTAAGGGGCATCCCTCCCTTATATAAACTACTGCTTTAACCACTCGGTATGATCAAATTCATAGGCATTGATTCGTAAAATATGTTTCTCACTGTCACCACGTCTATGTATAATAATAATATACATTGGAATGACGTATACGTAGGTATATTATATATTTAGGTATATAATATTATGTTTATTATAATAGTTCGTTTATAAGAGTTTTTGGTCTCACGGCAGCATCAGAGACGCATAGGCGCGGGCGCGCGGTTCATGTATAGGTATTAGGTACACATAGGTAGTATATAATATTATATTATAATATAGAGGGCACAATGACAAGGAGAAAAAATCGTGTATTATATTAAACACATATTATATTATGTGTGTGTGTATCGTATTATATACCTTATACCTATATAATATTATAATGCACGCGCGCGTATTACTGTGTTATATTATTATATTATAATATACTGCAGTTGTAACCCTTGTGTCCGTTTAGTATAATATAATATAATATAATAATATATATAAGACAGCGTGTGTACACGCAAGCGCATTTATTCGACGGCTATAAAACGTGATTTAGTGGCGGTATTTGGACACGTTTTGTACTTTTATTATATTATTCTTTTCTTTTCTTTTTGTTTTTTTTCTCATATTTTTCTTTTTTTCTTCCTAACCTTGTGTCCGCGCGCACAGGCGAAGAACAAATATTGTGATTGCATGCGTGTCAATGGTATAACTGATGGCTTTTCCGCCGCAAAGGTGAAGAGGTCGGGCGTGCGCATGCGCTCCGGCGGGAAGACGCGACTCGATAGGCGACGGTTCGGGCGCGCGCGTTTATTTTCGGTTTTTGTCCCGCTGAGTTTTGATCGTAATAATATATCACACGCGCGCCAGCGTGTCGACCGAGTACACAACATACCTACCCATGTCTACCGACTATTGGGTTCTTCTCATATACATCTATGTATAAAAATAATAATATTATTATTATTATTATATATTATTCCCTTTCTCTTTTGCGGCAGCTTGTTCGTCGGCGGCGGGGCGTACCTTGTACAGTAAAACCTCGATTATCCGTCACTCTCTCATCCGTCAAAATCTGTTATACGTCACCTACCGTCATAATGGTATCGTGAATTATAAATAGAATATTGCACAGCTATATTATGGGTATACACTATATACGTACTTATATAGAAAAATACAAAACTTATCTATGTAAAAAGCTCGGGGTTTATAAAAACAAACTAAACTAACTATTTTTTTTATTATTTTTTTTTTATTTAATCGTTATTTACCATTAAAATTAATATAGGTATACTAATTATAAATACACAAATTAATTTTTGCTTTTACCCATCTAATTTAATCTCTTGGTCCCGTTTAAGACGGTTAATCAAGATTTTACTGTACATATATTCTATCTAGTACGAGGTATACTGCGGTCATGGTCTGGTATGTGGCTATATACTATAGGTACTATATGTACGCCACTACGCTATATAATAATAACAGAACATCATATTATCTACGTGTATATATAATATATTATGATATATAATAATCGTGGGTAAGAGCTGACGGCGGCTGCTACGAAATATATGCTTTTTACACCTTTGTCGGGTCTAACGCGTGTGCGTGGGACGACGCCGCTGCCGCAGCGTAAAATATATATTAAAGACACGGATTTTTTATAATAGGTAATAATAGTAAAGAAAATAAACGGCTCGTTAAAAGAGTCATAGTTATAGTTATAGTTAATTTTTAAACTCAATTGCTCGTCTGAACATTTTAATATTTTATATTGTACCTCTTCAAACCTTGTCCATCAACTACCCTTTTTCCAGCAGTATTTTTAACCCATTCGAGGTATGTGTGTTCACTGCGTGTGTGGCACTCAACACAACATTATAGTGCCGTATGTATACAAAAATATTATGTCCAACACCTCAAATTAACCATCCACTGCCCTTCCATTCTCGGTTATACAATTTTTCCAGTCAACGCCATATTAATGTTATACTATACAGTATACATTCTTTCTTCACACCATATCCTACAGATCATAATAATATTATCAATGCATCATGCCAGGTTAGGTCTGCTACGGCCTACGACTAAACGTCCCATCGATCACATTTCGATCGTCGAACCTGCCACGTCAACCTATATTCTTTCCCGCATATATGCAGTAGTTTACAGATCAAGACGTTATTTCGTAAGACTAATAATGACAGTAACGAGGTCATATAATATAATATATAAATATATTAAAAATTATAATTATATAAAGCGAGTACCTGAATATATTTAACGTTTGTTCTTTCATTATTTATATTAAAGAATAAAGATCGAGGGCTACAATAAAATCTGTTATAAGTGTCATAAGTCTATTTTACTACTTTATATTATCTGTATACAAGATATGAAGTCCATAATATATTCTATATAATATAGTATAATAATATAATGCACTAATTATAAATCTTAAAATACAACAGATTTAAACGCCATTTTTACCATTATATCTGTGTATACTGTATATATGTATACATAATATCTGCGTAACATATGCGTAACTAGACCTTAGCATTTAGAGGAACTAAGTTTTGCTTAAAAATGAGTATGATTTATTTGCAATATTCAACTAAACTTTATTGCATTCATATAAAATATGTCATAAATGATAAATATGCACATATAAGTTAAATATATTTCATACATGTTAGTATGTTACACAAATTCGATACTTTTCATTGAAAAATTATAAAATATATTTCTAATGTCTGTGATTTTAGGTTAAAAATTCTTTTCTATACGGTAACTTATTTGCAATCTACAACATACATTATGTAGCTGTTACTAAGGATTTCATGAGGCCCTCAACATGCATTAAGCTATCATGACACGATCGGCAAAGTGCAGATCAAAGTAAATATATTATAATATAGAGTCACAGAGTTGAAGATGTAAATAACGATATATATTATGTATAATTATCGTGAGTCTGTACACATGTATAGTATATATATGCATATATGTGTATATTATGTGTGCGTATAAATAATATAGTATTATTAATAATAATCTCTCAGAAGCAAAGACGTACAATAATATTATAATACACGCGCAAGGGACATATTAATTAATAACGATAAATAATAAACGTGCAGCGCCAGTGGGGGGAACTTTGAAACCGACTATAATATTCTAGTTTATAGTGTGTATGATTACTTACGTACATATCGTCATATCGTGTTTTCTCGCTAGTACTTTTCTCACGTCGCGCAACCACCACCGCCGACGGCCGATCGGGCAATCGTAATAAGAATACGTTTTAATTATCGTCCGTATAATATAATATAAAAGTGCCTGGGGACCATTGCACACACAAAATAATGTTATTGAATGCCGTAAACATACGACTCCGTGCCAGAAAACGATTAGGAATACACCATATTTAAGATGTTTTCATTTAACATGATATAATATATTCGTGTGCTTAATATAATGTATATATAGGTATAACATTTGAATTTGAATCATATCGCTTCACCGCGGAAAAGACGATAACCACGTGTGTGATATAAACGAATATAAAATCTAGACATCCGTGAAAATGCCAGTGTAGTCCATTGGATGATAAAATGTCTGTATCTAACTATAAACATTTTTACGAAAAGATAAGTGATATGATTCTCGAAAGTCAAATGAGTCAAAAATGAACTTTGCAAGCTTCTAAATCTTAAAAGAAGAAAATATAATTACGTATTTAACTGAGTAGGTATATGAGTATGATATTAGAAAACAATGAAATATTTATGTTTTTGGCAGTAAGTATAAATTCACGTAATACATGCTGTTATATAGAATGATAAAGTGTGAACTTGATACGACATTAATACATTTTTCACGGCTCATCATATATTATATAATGGTCAAATTACATTTAATCTAAAAACCATCGTTATAATTATCAAAACGATTTTATTGAAATGAAAAATAGTCATTTACAAGGACTAAAATGTATTTATTATATTAACTCATAGATCAGTTACAAGATTAGTGGTAAGTAATGTTAAATATTTGTTATAATTATGGTATATTTTTAGAAAATTATACAAAATAATGTACACTAAACAATAGAATATACTCTATATCGCGCAATCATTTTAGTAATATTCTTTAGGATAAACAATAAAAACTGTAAAATATTTAATACGTACCTATTCGTTCATTTTTATTAGTTTCTAAAGTATCAATAAACTGTAAAGTTTCAAAAACTTCAATAAAGGGCTACGAGGAGATCTAGATAATAATCTTACCTTTAAATTGTATAATTACGCTATAATTAGGTCAATAAGTTCTAATATCCAAACTAATATCGCACTATTGAAACTGGCGAACAAAAATTTACTGATTCGTACGTATGTAGACGAAGACAACATATGCGTTACGATGCCTTCCTAAAGAGTTTTATCATTTTACTGCAGGTACATGAAGGGTAATGGCATATCATAATGCCTTTCTACAATTTTATTATTCAGGGTAAGAAATAACATTTAAAACAGAAAAAATTCTACAAATATAAGTGTACCTATAACTAATGATAAACACTCCATAATATATGCATAAATATATGGATTAACTAAGTGTAGATTTAAGTGAGATATTGCGTATTCGGCGTCGTTTCGAAATGCGGAATGGAGCGACGGTGCCATTGAGTGCCAAACACTGGAATAATAATATTACTATTGGCACGTGTTAAATGGTAATATAATATTTTAATGTACCGGTGTAGAAATTTACATAAAATATGTCATTTTTATGTTCCGATATAATATAGGAACTTGTAAATATCCCGTTTTTATATCCTTGTTGGAATTTACTTTTATCTATACACTGATACTCGTTTTTATATATAGATATATAGGTGCCTTTGCCTCCGGGTAAGTATACGACATGATATAATGCCAAAACCAAGCGCATTATATGTGTCGGTTTAGTAGAGAATGGTAATAATATCGTCTTCACGATACAAGAACTTTGAGCACCAGCCTGCAGGATATATTATAAAATTTATTACATAGGTTTATAAGAACTTGCACTATATATCAGCACACAACGCGAACGGAATGGCAAGTACTGAAATACATTTCGAAAGAAAATGTTTTAAATTGGATTTGCGTTCAATATACATTGATTTTCTACTATATACATGTATTATTATTACATGATTACATGAACAGTAAATCGACATCATCGACCACCGGCATAATCGGTTGAACGACAGTGGTTGCGGCAGTGTTCCTCATCAGTACGTATATTATATAATATGCACGTCAACCGTGTAGATATGTGAGTATAACACAATATAGTATAGTTTCCAAATATTTTATTTTATTATTTCACGTGGTGGAAAAAAAAGAGAGGAAAAACATAATAAATAATAACAATAAAATCGGAACTATTTACTTTTGTCGAACTTGGTCGTAACGCGTTTATCGCGGTGTCTCCGACCATTGTACACTGGCATCCCAGTTGGAAATCGATTATTCGGCGAGAGGGTGGGCGGGTATAGACATATTTTTTTTCTTCTCCTGAATCAGGACAACGTTCGGCAGGTATATATAATATAAAATGTTACCTACGTATATAATATATGATAATATTAGCGTGTCGCACGGCCAAGGTTTTACGACATATAATATATAGTGTGCCCGCACACCACACAAACACACACACGCCGCGCGCGAGCGAGCGGTGCGACAATGATATAACGTAACGTGTAGTACAACAATGGGAGACACGAAACCGATATGGTGTAAAAGTTAAATAACTGAGTGGGGCACGCACGCACGGGGATTATGAAGGGACATACGACGGGTATAAAATAATATCATACCTATAGGCCCTATAGCTATAGGGTACTTATTGCGACTGCACCAAGTGATAAATAAACACAATATTGAAGACGGCCCATGATTGTCGGACGTAAATCACATGCACACAAACGCTTGAGCGCGCATACAAAATATATATAATTGTGTAAAACGCAGTCGGACGCCAACAACGACGACGGCGGTTGTTTTGTGTGTACGCGCTACAGCATCCGTCCGAAAGTCACGCGGTAATTGGAAAAAGACCGAGAGGGAGACACGAGCGGTCCGTATACATGTTGGTATACGTACCACGGTACGGTATACGACACAATACCTATATAATAATATAACGATAATAATGAAGCGGAAAAAACGGGGCACGAAAAAAGAAGAGAAAAACGTGTCCAAGACCCCTGGAATAGGTATATAATAATACACGACGCTTGTGTGTGTAATACTATTGTATCGTATGGGTAAATAAAACGGCGGCGGTGGACCTATATATTATTATGTATGTAAAATATGTAAAAGACTATCACGGAAAGCCTGCTACACGGGTACCTAAATGATAATATTATAACGCCGTCAGTCTTGGCGGTATGAAACTGTTCGATTCGTAGGTCGTTGGGTGTATGTGTGTGTGTGTATGTGTTTAATTGGTAAAATGGTTGCTGTATTATAAACGCGAATACCGTGGGCGAACCACAAATCGGGTAAAGAATCACCTACCTCGGGAATTATGTTATTATGACGTACGGGAAGGCTGCTATACGTGAGTGCTCTGGACCGCCGGGTCGGACCTTTTAATCGCTGTCTCTATCTCCCACCCGTAAGTCGTAACATGCGGCTCCAGTGTTATACACGAAAATATTATTATTATATTCATCTGGGACTTCTATGACATACAGTATACAGTGACCATAATCCATCAATATAACGATAATAATAAAAACCGTTAAAATATACTGAGCCGTTCATATTATATTGTTATTGTTGTGATACTCCGTCGGACAATAGGCAGAATTTAAATTTAAAAGTAATGTAGACTACGTTATGTAGATAGGCTGCACATCTATGAGTTTGAAATATACACGTTCAAAGTTGATGCACGTATTATAATACGCGTCGATGTTACTTATAAGTAGGTATTACCTATAATAGTATAGCAGTTATAAAATTATATTACAACTTACAAGACACATCACTGAGCGTGGTTTCAGAATATTTAAAAACCGTACGCCACATAATTAATAACAATGTAATAATTATTATTATTATAATACCATGATGATACAGGTACCTACGACCCCAAATACGAGTATCTTACCTTATATTATATAGATCAGCGTATATAATTTGGTTTTTCGTATCACATCACGTATATGTGGGTATAATATAATACTAATATAAAACAGAAACTTGATTGCCCACAATTTTCACCTCTTGAACCACTACTACTTATTATATATTGATGTTAATTAATTTTTGTCCGGATTATCTCCAAATAACCGTTTTCATTATCCGACATCGATTAAAATGTTTTATCTTTAAAATCAAACGCAACATCGTACATGCCCTTAAATGTACACTAATCATTTCGTTCACTATATTATTAAGTGCACATCAAAGAAACTAGTTGAGTTTATTCGGCGATCTTTGTAACCTAAAGTTCTTTAAACATTGATTTTGATTTTCAACATTCTTTTCAAGCTTTCAGTTTGAAAGTACGCACTGTATTGATGTCGATCGTTAAAACAGATGTTTTGTAACATCATTATTCATTATATTAATGCTATCAGTCTGTTAACTATGATAGCGAAGGAAAACAATAGCTATCTTAATTCCCATCTAGTACTTACCATTTTATACATTACACAAACGCTCTTGAAAAGAAAACATATTTTTTAAATTGGATTACATTTTTTTGTAAGTATCAAAAATAATAACCATAATCAGAGCTGTTGGCTTTGATCGGAACATAGGTTGTGGCTGGTGCTCAAAAATTAGAAAAAATATATTTGTTATCATTTAAACAACATAACGAAGTTTTTATAATAATTAATAAGCAGTTTTTTTTTTATTTTAAATATAAATACTTACATAATGTAATTAATGTAAAATGATATTATTATGATTGCAAATGACTTTGCAAAAGCATTTATATAGTAGGTATCTAAACTTAGAGAATTTAAATTTTAAAAATAATCACTTATACGTATAGTTGTATCAGTATTTTTTAAAAAAAAACTCTTTCTTTATATTTTCAAAAACATCTGTATAAAATGTACACTTTCAAGTGCTTAAAAACGCTCTAACACCGGCTTGTTATATTATATTTTAATGACTTCGTAAACATAAATATGATATTTGTCTTTTTATAGCGGCATCGTAGTTAATTAATATATTATTGTTAAATATTAGTCAATACATTATGTATATTTGCATTTCTCCTTGTTTTTGTCATACGATCATCGGCCACTGCAAACTATGAACCACTTTCGGCTAGATATATTATAATAAGTAGCGCAAACAACTATCGCAGTATAAGACGTACCTATCTGTATAATATGCGCGCGTATTTTATACTATATTGTCCTAACTATAAACGCATCAAACATTCGGCCCGCAATATTAATCGGCTACCTCACACGTTGATACTGTTTCCACGGTAAATTATAATAAATGAAAAAAAAAACCAGTTCCATACTGATTTTTCGAAGGCTCTATACGTAGATATGTGCTTGTGTATACCTATATGAATGAAGGAGCGTCTGCGGGTTTTATATTATTATTAATACTTATATATTATTATATAGGTACGCGCATATACCGACCGCACGTCCTCGTCGCCATAGGTGTGAAGTGCACCGCGCAGCTAGTAAATGTGTTTTGGACTTAGGTGTTATTCAGTAGCGTTATAATAATAATATTATGTGCGTGTGTATGTATATTGTATTTTAAAATCTCGCTCGACGAAACAAACATCCATAGAATTTCGAGTAGGCATAAACACCGTATGCACACACTGACTGTAGTTGTGTTGGCTTATTATTACCGAGAATTTAGTTTCACTAGTCATTACCGTAGAAAACTGGGCCCTACTATGAAGTACACACAACATACGCTACATTTGAGTATATCATATTATGCTCGTGTTTGACGTGAGATTATATATAATATGTATATTCTAGACGGATAGAAGAGTGTGAATAATATAATATTATTGTAATTGGTGGGTTTGATTTTTTTATTTTCGTTGTGACGTGATTATTATTATTGTATTAAATTTTGACCACTCGTGATTTGAAAGGCACAACTCTGTTGGTCAGTGCGTGTACAACTCGTTATTTGGTCACAGATTCGCTGCTCCGTGTGGTGTAACGTTTTCTATGTGTTTATTGACCATCTGTTTCAAACTGCAGACTTAATATTTTTATGCAAATTTTCCAGAATCTTTCATATCTATATATTATATATTATAATAATGATTTTTTTTTTTTTGTTTTTTGTTTATATGTAAACTAATGATACTGCGTATATTCTTCTCGAGATGGTAATCTATCATTGGTACCTATGATTTATAAAATCATACTAATGATTTTGAGATAAATAACATGAAGTTATAACATTTTTTAAAAATAAATGTATATCAGCATACTTTTATAATATGTTATAAATGTTTAGATTTAAAATTATTATTGACAATTTGAATTAAACTTGTTTGCACTGAATATTTTTTGTTACACTATAAGTATAGGTACGTTATATATTTATAAGTTATATTTATAAATTATAATACTAGAGCCTGGATATTAATGACTTTTGCATCTTTTTTTAGGACATCATAGTCGATGAATTTCTAACTTAACGCGATTCAATAATGATTGTTTTGCATTTTCGTTTCATTTTTTCATTTTTTATTGTCATCTATTTTTTTTTACCAATTGGGTGATATTGAAATAAAAATATCTAGGTAACTCATCAACATTTTTAAGTATGAATCTCACTCGAAAAGAATTTAATTTGATTTTATTTGACTTACACATATATTACAAAAAATATTTCAAACAAATTTTTTTATTGTATATATGTATTTTTTTTTACTAAAAATTTAAAAATAGTTTTACTTAAATAAAAGTACGATCCATTACGATTTACAGAAATATTTGTCAATATAAATTGTAATTATTAATTTGAAAATCAATAAGATTAATTTAACAGTTTAATGAGCGTAATTCAAATATTTATCATTTATCATACAATTTATTAAGACTTTTTTTTTTTTTTTGTATTTTATATTATAAAATATGCATTTTTATAGGTTTTTAGAACATCAATATCCAGACTCTAGTTATAATTATAACTTTATATAATTAATTATATAAAAAAGAGTAAGCTCAAAAATAAATAAATGTAAGAACTTGAAGGTTGTTTATAATTGGCTGAAATGGATGAAGAAAAATTAATTATATCATATAATTTATATGATATACCGTCAGTTATATTATCAAAAATGGAAAACCATTAATTAAAAAAAATAATTTAATTTTGTAATTTTATAATAATATTGTGTATTTTTAATACATTTTCTAGGTTTCAAAACAAAAAAAAAATTATAATTTATTATTTAAATCAATTCAGTCGTTGATTGACGATTGTCTTGGCTATAAAAAAAAATTTGAGCGGCTCAGAAAATCAAATGTGAGGTCATTTACTTACTATCAGATGCGGTTTATGTAATTGAATTATTAGTGTTTAGCTGCTAGTATAGTTGGCTACCACGATGGTCAATAACTTATATAAAGCATAAAACAAGAAAAGTATTTCTCTTAAGTATCTTACGCCATTGCTGCTGCAGTAAGGTCAGCTATACTGCGGCATAAGTATATTTCACTATTACAATAGAATCAGGAATAAATATATTACTCATATAAAATTATTGGATTCCGGTGATTTACGATGAAAAATTATTGAATTAGTTAATTATAAAAATAATCGAAGTGCAATTTTTTTCAAAACATAAAATAAAAAACGTATACAATATAAGTATTAAATATGCATTTGAATACTATACTTGTGGTGTTATGTATTATTTGAATATGTATGGTATTTATACATACGTGTAATAGGATCTATATTCTATATAGATGCAGTATAGTAATGTAGATACTAGATACATATTAGTAAACTCGTATTTATTTAATCTAATGTGTCTATTGTACACAAGTGCACGTTATTTTACGAAGAAATATTTTGACTAAACTATTCACATTCAATTATACAGTGAACAAAATCTTTATACCTATAACATCAAATAGTTACATACATATATAAGCCGGACCATATCACGAGGTTGAAACTGTGAATGTAGTTATATTTAGTTCTGTGCTTAATTTCACATTTAGAGAAGTTAATAAGTTATTGTATTTATAAGACTTGTAATGTATTATACAAGGTTAGGTTTATTTTATAAATAAAAAGGTTTTACATACTTATCATAATTATTTCAAATCTTTATATAAAAAAAAAACCAAATGGTTTTATTTTTTTTTAATTTGATCGTTATCCATAAGTTTTTACTTTTCTAAGACTACTATATTTTTAGTTTGATACTCTAAAGTACACATTTATCTTATTTTAATAATTAAAAATAAAAATTGGATAAAAGCTGATCAAGTAGTTAAATAGTTCTTAAGTACCTACCCCACAAAATTTTGGTTTACTATTCCGCTCATCAAAACTTCAAATATAAAACCAATTGAAAACTTGTTCGAAATTCAATTTTTATTGTGTTAAAATTTTTAAAAAAAACTACTTTGCTTAGGAATATTAAATTTAAAAAAATTGTACTGTCAAAGTAAACACTTAAAAATGTATAACGATAAAAATAGTGCTAAACAAATTTTTTACAATAAAAATTTTTCTTCAAAAATGTTGTTTTGTTATGACTTCAAATTATCCAAAATAAAATAATAAACATTATACTTTAAGAAAAAAAATCTATAGTGTACCTATAATTGAATTCCACTATATGTTGACTTAAATGGCCGTTTATTTAAGATCATGTGTAAACCGACATTAGCTTGTAATAATTCCATTATAATTTGGTGATGTTGCAGATTGTCGATCATAAAAAAATATTGAACATCATGAACGAATAATTTAAGTAGATCGACATCATGATGCTTTCACTCGAATAGAATACGAGTGTACAATAATATAATATTAAATATTATAATTTATAATGCTTGAAATCCGCTGACTTTCCGTTCGTTGACGAGTTGGGAGAATCCATCCATATTCGGAGAATACCTAACCAGGGACAATCGAATAGTTGCGTTCTAAAGAACCTGCAGATATATACACTTACCAACAACGGTGACGACCCAATAATTTTTCCAGTGTGATATAATTCTCATTATTATTATAATAATGTTTAATCACGTTGTCATCCGGCCTCTGTTCGAAATAATTCAACAAAGGCGCATGGCTCACGACCGTAATAAATTTGAATAATATCCAACGTGCACAAAAGGCGCATAGTTGTCGCCCAACAACCTCTCATTCTTCTGCACAGGTGTGTATAGGTACCTTGTACACGTCGTGGAGCGGAGGACCAAGCTGTAAACATGTTTTTTGATCCATGACTAGTATAAAAAAAAAAAATTATTCGTTTGCCCGTCCCTCCTACCCGATTTCCTATAAATTCCGTATCACAAGTAGGTAACACGAAACATAGTTATACGAATGAATATTATTATAATACATACTCGCAGTCTAAAGACATTCATTCTTTTATCTTAAAATAAAATAACAATATCACGAATAATCTTTTATTTTCTCTGTTATTCTATCTCTCTCTCTTTTTTTTGTCGCCCATTCAGTTGGTCATTATTAAAACCCTTTTTACTATTCACATAAGCTTAGCATAGCTGCGTACACTCAGAAATCGACATTTTTAATGTCAGTGGGAATGTATCATCGGCATAATGGCGTAGTCCTATCGTAGTAGCAAAACAATGTTATGCAGACGTCCAGCTGAAACTTTTATTACATAATATAATAATATAAATAACATATCGTATATATGCACACTCATACGATACACCGTTTTATTTCCGTTATATAGTTGTAAAAACGTCTGTGACCGAAAACTTTTCGCATTGGTGTTCACAATACTAGCATATAATATATCGAATATTATACATACCAGTGTATATATATGTCGTATATTACATTCATATAATATATACTGAGCAATATTCGAAGACATTCAATTTGTGCAATATTTCACTGCCAAGTAAACTGTGCAAAACGTATAATATACATATAATAGCGTTTTGAAAGTCAATGGTTCGTAAGAAATAGCTATACACTACATATGCACATGTATTATAATATAATATTATATACAAGTATAGAACGCAATAAAACACTCCCGAGAGCTTTGATCATAGCCGATGGTCACTAAACCAATAATGATATAATATAGGTGCTACGTACATAGACTACTGTGTGCACTACAGACACACGGTTTGCGAGTCAGTAAAACGACTTTCAAGCGAAATCGAGACGAGAGAACGATTGAAAATAGATGGACGGGACGCGGACGAGAACGGGCTGCTGACGAGACGGAAACAATCGACCGGAAAGAAAACGTCGGGACGAAAACAATATCGTATCGCGTTTAACTACAATAATATTACTATTATGGTTTGCGCAGTCGGAAAGCCGTTCGGACCTCAAACTCGCCGGCTATTGTCTACAATATATACATACATATAATGCCAAGAAAGGCGAGAACGAATTTAGTCAATAGAACAATGGTCGCTGTCATCGTTTTGGTGTGATGATAATGATGATGACGAAGATGATGATAATGATGATAATGGTAACATACGAGAACGGTTGACCTTTGCCTAATAATATTATAATATAGTATTGTAGCAGCCAGCCGGGCCGCGCTGCAGCGACCGCTCCTTCTATATATAGTATAATATATATCATATTATTATTACTATTATAATTTATCGGATTAAACGATTTCTGCAGTAGAAATTCAATCGATTTCCACGGGTGTCAACGGGAGACGTATTATCGAGCAACCTATCAATTATATTATTTTTATTATATTGTTGCTGCTGCTGCTGTTGCTGCCGAATGCTGCCGACTGTTGTATCATGATACAATCATCACTACGATTATAATATTATTGTTGTTGTATATGCTATTATTATTAACACAATGCGCTCGTGGTCTATGGCGCATTTTTGATCGATGTCATCTGATTCCTAATAATAATAATTATATTATTGTTATTACGTTTGTATTTTTATACTCGCCCCGTAGGTCATCTCGGCGCAGCTGATAAAGTCAGTTTTATTATCCTTTTGCTGACATCGTGTTCCGCAGAACTCGTCAATTTTCTCTTCAATCCACAGCATTTTCCACGTAAGTGTCTCCAGTCTCCACCTCTCTACTACCAAAAGCTATTTTTTTTCTGAAATTACAGAAGATTAAAGAATCGCAAATTTTAAAATATTCAAAACATTCGCATGATATGTGTTAAATATTTCCAGAAAAATTATTGAAAAATGAAAATTCAATCGCTTGCATTTTCCGTCTTATCAATCATTGACAAAATGACAACTTACATGTGATTTTATCTCTTAGTTTATACAATTCTAATCACGTGTAAAAGTACCTACATCAAATAATATAGCTATTTCAGTTTCAACGATTGAAGAGGATATCATTATTACTTCAAGTTCCTTAGATACACACTTATAGAATTTACTATTAAATCATAATGTAACTAAATAAATAAACATACATATATATAATATAAAATTATTATAGGTACATTGTAAACTCTACAGTCGAGAAAAAATTCTACCAATAATAATATTGTAGTTGAAACATGCAGATGCGTATAAAATCATCTGGCATTTAATAATTTTAGTAAATCTTTAACGAATAATATAAAGTTAAAACGCATTTTATTTTAAATGCACCGCGGGTGTTTTTCAAATAGTTTTTTTTTAAATATTTCGAATAACATGTATATCGAATTACACTATAAAAATTACGTTTATTATTAATTGTTTGTAATAATTTAATTATATTATATAATTTTCTGTGTTGATTAGGACTATCAATAACTTTTTCTGATTAATTTTTTTGAAATATGACTGGAAAATTATTACTTTATCAAATAGATACAAAATTATTAACAAACCAATTTATTTTATTTTTGTATATTTTATTGTAAGAACATTTTGAAACTGTAATCGAAATTCAAATTATTTTTTTCTATACGGTACCTATAAGAAATATAATAATCACAAATTTATTTAGTCAGGATATTAAAAAAAAAGTCTACTTAATTAAAGTTATTTTTATACTTTATAGGTTTGTTGTTACTCATGCAATGTAGTATAAGTTTATGAAAATATTAAGAGGCCGTTGTTTTCGCTGTGTTGTCTTCATTTTACACATGTATACGGAGTAGCAGATTTCCATTGACCAGTTTCAATAATGTGCTATTAGTTTTGATATTAGAGTAAATGATCTATTTCTTAATTTAAAGGTAAGACTACTATCTACGGCTTCACGAAAGCTTTTATTGGTATTAAGATTTTTAAGTAAGTTATAACATTTTTAAAATTGCGCATTTTAAAACGATGTCCTCTTAATGCATAAGTCAAATATTTATTGAACTACGATTTATAAATATTCATTAATCATTATTAGTTACTTCATTATATTTTTACAATAATTGATTTAAGTAATATGCTTCATACAACTATCAACTATACAAAGGGTTTTCATGCTTCTGAGTATGTCATATTTTAAAGGGAGGTGCTTGAACTTGCTTTGTGTCTATCAGTATATTATTTGATTATACATGTCTTTCGTTTTATGTTATGACTGATTAGATACATAATATCATATAATATATTTAAATTATCCTACTCATTTTCATACCTAATCAAAGAGGTATTTCACTATAACGCGCCCATAAAATCATTCTAATCTCTCATAGTCCGTATTTATACAAAAATATTAATATATATTTTATAGATTTCATGTATAATATGCCGCCGACGTTGCTACACTGGAATTCTTCGTTATCTTCTCTTTTTGTTGACCCAAGCTCCACACAATCGCGAGTCAACACGTTGTCACAACTCGGGTTTTTATACACAGCGGTCTTTCAAACACGTGATCTGAAATCATATTTACTGACATTCGAAGGAAGTGTGAAGTGTTTCTGGTGCACGGTAAGTCAAAAACAAAAAATGTATATTATATCTACGTCGACGAGTCTGCAGCCATTCGGTATTTCGTATGACTAATAACTATAGGCATGCCGTATTATTTTATTGCTCTTATCCCGTCGCCGACTAGCATTGTTATAAAATATTTTTTATCATATTTTTTTCCAAGCACACACATAAAATAATATAATGTATTCGAGGTAATTCTTGTTAAAGTAAACATTCATTTTCTTGAAAAGTTTTTGGAAATATATATTTTTTTTTCCATATAATTTAATGGTCATTACTAAACAATATTTAAAAAATATATGTTTATTTAATT
>VUJU01003455.1:0-25685 GCA_009835225.1 Aphis craccivora | reverse complement strand
TATGTACCAATATACGACTAACTGCATGTTCATAAATCAATAGCCTATTTAATAACATATTGTGCGTTCAATGCTATTTATTGTAATTTCATAATGTAATATACTTTTGAATGTTTAAGACATATTTTAACAGACCAAAAATATAAACACACATGAATTCAGTTTAGAGGGGTTGAACTATTGTCTGATACTAACAATTGACTAATGACAAGATATCTTTTTTAAAGCGTTGGCTCTGTAACTATTGGGTTATAATAGACGACTGGTAACAGTTAAGCTAATAGGCAATAATTAAGTAAAACGTTATGGCCTAGCTTCCTAAGTTACAATAATAAAAAAATATAATAATAATAATAACTATGAAGTTTGAAAACTAGCATTAATAATTAATATTACAATGCTGTACAACAAATATTCTCACATGAACTGGTATCGGATGAGTTGATTATTATATTATCAGCCAATAAATTGTTCGTATCATATTGAAAAAAATTATTCATTAGGCATTATTCTATAGGCTATAATATTACAAAATATATTTTTTATCATACGAAGCTGAATCTTCAAAACATTTAGGTGTATATTTGTTTATAATGTATTAATGTACATATCTGTTGTTATAAAAACAAATAATATTTTGAATAGTGTACTTTGATGTTATACCTTTGCATATTTTACAAATATTTCGACTCAAAAATTAATTATTATAATGACGTATTTTTTTTTTTTGAAGGGCACGATTGATATATTACACCATTTATTATTACTTTTCCATTTTAATTTATGACTAATTTTTTTATCGAATTTGGTTATTAAACGTTTTCAATAACTTTTTACCATTAATAGACATCTTAAAATGCGTGGTTGCTCGATTTAAATTTAAAACAACAACAAAAAAAAAAAACTACTATAATTAACCAATGGTTATTTTTAGGTAATTTGTTTTTATAATAACAAGTGATGATTAATTAAGTAATTAGTCATAAGTTATGACTAATAACACATTAACACATATAGGTAGTTCATATTATGATACATTCCCGCTATTTAACAATAAATTATGTGTTAATTAAAATTTATTATATATTTTGATCAGTTAAAAGAAAAAAAAATATTATTGTTTAAATGTTCTTGTTTGTTTACGATAACCCAGTGAGATATAACTGGTTTACATTGCTGGTAACGTGAAGGTAATAATTATAGTATTTAATAAGCTGATCGCCAATAATAATTATTATATTTTCATTGTCAAATGAAGTTACATAGGTGTTTGTTATAAATATATATATTATACATAGTCAACGGTGAATACATTATTTTATAAATGTATATTTACATATTTGTATTATATACAGTTATAAAAAATATAGAGTTTATTTAGGTAGTTGGTTTTAAAATTAATTAATCTATAATAAGTTCGGGTACGTAATAATACAAGAGTATTTTAAAAATAAAACTGCACTGGTTCACTAAAATTTTTTTAGCATTAATACCTATCGTGCTAATAAAAATTCTGGATAAAATAGATAGTTACATGGATTGGTTGCACCAATCTCACCCACGTAACATCATAAGAACAACCTTACTGTAGCCTATATGTAACTTACTACTCATAACCTAACACATAGTTTTAGATTGCCCACTATTCGTCAGCACAATAACATCTTCAACAAACATTCAACGAAAAAGGAAGCACTAAGAGAACACAATACACATTCGATTCAGAGCTTTTTAAAATCAATCATTATTGATATTAAAATGTAATAAGATAATACTATATAATTAACTTAGAAAAAAAAACTGTAATTCTATAAAACTGTAAATATTAGTATATATTTTTAATTAAAACTATACATTAGAAATGTAAATATAATTGTAGGCCAATGACTTGGTTGTTGAATCCTATATAAAACCAAAAAAAAATCTTTATAAAAATTGAATATTTCCAAAATGTTTAAGATCGTGTTATAATTGTTTTAAATTTTAAATTGTTATAATATCGTCGCTAATAGTGTAGGTATATGTAACTAAAATAAACTAAGTAAATATGTACTGATATAAAACGGTTAAGTTATCAGACACGTTTCGTTAAGTATGTATATGTGTTTTAACACATTTATATTAAAACACGATATATACTCTAAATTATAAAAGGATATGTTTTACTCAATGACTGTCTAACTGGAATTGATTAATTTATACCAAGTAAAACGCTTGTGGCGATTTTAGAGTTGTTATATAACAAATATTACGAATGTTATTACTAGTAACTTGTATTACTAGTATTATTAAACACATGTGAAATAAGCATGACATTTCTTAACGTATAGACTTATTGTACAAACCAGTTTAAAAAAAAAAAAAAAATAGGCACACTACTTTACTTATTTTTGATTCAGTTACAACTAGTTAAAATATTTAAAAAAAAATATATATATGTATTCAATAGTATTTCATCATGTACCAAATTATTATGACAAAATGTAATGTTAAATGCACACATTCGAATTTTATAGTACAATATGTATACACATTATACGTTATTATACTCAGTACCTTTAGTTGTAAAATAAATGCTATTTATAAAAATTATATATAATATTGTTGCGTTCGAAAACAATTGTTATGTTGACTGAAAAAAATGCGCATACATTTGGGATTTGAGATACATTATGTATTGTTCAGAAGACTTCGTCTGGCAAGTGAGCTGTAATATTGTTGATGATGTCCCTACGCTTTTGTCAGACTCTTCTTGTGAAACTGCGAATGTTCATACAGATTCTCGTTAATTTTGTGCTGTTTGTTCCTGTAGAACCACGAATATACTGCCTGAGTTTTTTGTATTACATTCATTCGTATAATAAAAATTTTCTAATTTTTCAATTTTCTGGTAAAACCGTTACTCGAAGAAGGAGTCCATAGATGGATTTTGTTTATTTAAATTTTAAGTGGATTCTAAATTAAATTTCTCGGTATTATTCTTTTCCATTCTATAATGTGATCTACTTGACCAAGAAAATGTACAATATATGTGTCTAGAATTATGTGCTTTGTTGAAAAGGTTCATTGAAGCATTAAAAATTTGCTTGCGAATAGAATCTACTTTTGCTGATCTCCTTAAAGTAATATTATTCACGAACCACAGCGTGCCAGTAAATGTCCGTAAAAACACATTTTGGACTGCCTCTATTCGACTCCAGTCACGTCGTAATAGATTTAAGCCCCTTAAATTTGGCCGTAGTAGGTGAGATTCGGAGAAATGTATAGCTTGTGTACGTTTAGCTTTTGTTGTAAGGATAAATGACTAGAGTTAGTATTACGTATAGATGCCCGCTACGTATCGTATACGCCAACAATCGACCTGAGAAAACCGACCATGTTCAGTAACCCATGTATCATGTAAAATATATTGGCTAAAGGCCCCAATACAGTGTGTTAAATTCGTTGTAGAATGAAGTTGAGGTTTATATGCTAGTTAAGGGCAAAGACATACATGGCGTGGTTTACAATAATACAAATAATTTGAGAATTGAGTGACTTGAACAGTGTTATAATTTATAATGAAAGGATAAATCACTATTTAATTTTGTTTATTAATAAAATTAGAATTATAACATATATTTCATTATATATGTTATATTATTGCACAATCAAAAATATAAATTTTACATTAAACGACATTTTCTTAGAATCTATTAGCAGTTACTAGTATGAGAATTCTCTCAAAGGGGACATTTAATTAAATTCTATTAAAATATGTTATAAAGGTCAATTTACTGTGACAACCGATAAACATAACTATACTATTATAATACACCACCTATGGGTATTTAATCAATTTGTTAGTTCTATGATATGAGACCAATGCGATATAATATATTGTTGTATTATGTATTAGCATATTTTTTGTACAACGTTTTATAAAGTTTAATTTTTATTGAATATATTTAATTTTTTTTTTTATTTTACATCAAGTTATTAGTTAAAAATATGTACATGATCGCTGTCATTACGTTTTCAAAATTAATTTTAATTATATGACTTGGGAATGTAATATAATATTAAATCCTTGAAAAAAATTTATTTTTAAGGATTATGGTATTTTATTTATAATATCTAACTAGTAAATACTGAATAGTTTATTTATAATGTACCTATTATAGATATATTATACCATTAAATTGTGTAACTATTAATGAAATAAATAATAAAATACACAAGGTAATTAACGATACAGAGTAAAAAAATATTTTTATTGTGATCGAATAAATTCTGAGTTTTCAAAAAAAACCGTTTTTAATTAGTTGATTAATTTAAATATTTTTTTTTTTTAAATGTAAAAAATGGGAAAAATAATGGGATCAAAACAATATTTTGGAACATAAGTGGATAGTTGAATATTAATTATAATGTTCAAATAAAGGTTGCTTTAAAAATAATATACACATTTTAAGTAAATACGTATAATAATGTGTATTGCATTTGATTTAGAATTCTTACACACCTTAACTATAATCTTGAATAACATAGGTATTTGGAGTGGTCCTAAATGGTTATGGATGTGTATACATACTATAAAACCACAATACCATAAGCAATTAACAGTTTAGTACGTAATACGCCATCTTTAGTGCATGCAACTTTGAAATACTCTTTATGTATTCAAGTTTCTAAGTAATCCAAACAATACACTTATTTCTCTTGAGGCACCATAATGTAGCTTTTAGGTGTGTTATTAATATTGACAAAATTACGACCAACGTAGATTCTAATGTGTAACAAGCGAATGTAATGTATGAATAAAAAATTACATGGAATGCAAGTTAAAACTTAAGACCAGTGATGTTATTGTTCTTATGTATTTATACTATATATATATTATGTGTATTATTTAACTTTAAAAATATGAAAATCGTACATCTTCAAGTTAGTGAGATTGCAAAAAGACATTTTGTTGATAAAATTGGATTTTAGATTTGCTTAAAATATTCATCATTGATGGTCCCTTGAGAGTAAAAAGGAGGTATCTAGTAATAGAAATGGAACTAAAAAAAAAAAAATTTTTCTTTAATTCGTTGATACCACGTTCTACATTATGTTTGGGTCACATTGTAGAATAAATAGACGTCAGAATATTAAATAAATATTATTAAAATAAAAATCGTGACAGCTGGTAATCAGTCTGATTTTTTTTTTTTATATACATATTATTACATAGATTTATAAATTGTTTAACGATATACGATTGGATGGTTCAATTATTAAGTACTTATTTATTTTTAAATTAAAAATGCTAATTATAATTTTAAGTCCAACAAACTTTACAAGTTTTACCACAGTGTAAAAAAAAAAATGTGGGTAGTATACTAGTATATGTATGTGGCTTATACCACAACATTTTTTTTAAAAAAGTTATGTTAACACAACTATCACACTTCATACTGTTCATAGATACAAGTGTAGCTTTTAAATCGCCATATCAGTGACGACCCTTGTTATTTATTTTCCTCGCCACGTAATAGTCCTCCGTCAATTTGTATTATTTTACCAATTTCTCTAAGAAGTCATGTTCTTTTCAAAATTACTTTGTGTCTATAATGATAATCTTTATAACGGTTTATCCAGTCACAGAATATACTACAATGATCTCTTGTCTCCCTATAATCTTTATTATAATCTTTATTATTTGGAAAAAAGAACTAAAAGCTACCAGTAAACACATAGAATATTTCGGGAATAATTTCACTCTAACTATCTCTACTTGAATTATTTAAATAGCTGAAAAATCAAAAATAGTTTTCACAATAAATTTAATTCTATATATTTCAAGGACTATTTATAGCGTGTTTTATTTTATCTGCCATGCTTATAGGTAATATATTAAATACAATCAACAAAATGCCTCTTCTTTCAATGACAAGCATTAAAAAGGACATTTGTTTAATATGTGACAAAAAATACACTCGATAGTTACATTTTATATCTTTATTTTATATCTTTGATTGATTCATTATTACATTTATCACATTTACGTAATTACGTATCATAGTAACAATTAAAATATTACTGTTTATACAAAAGTTGAATATTTTTTTAACAATACACTAATTATTAATTCACATTCAACTTTCATACAACCAAAGATTTCTGATAATTTATTCACTTCTTTGTATTTTTAAATATAATTATAGTTCGTTTTTACTATTGCAAAAAATTGTGACGTGAGGAAAACAAACATTGTATTTTAAAATTTAACTGTTGATTATACACAGTGTGAAATTAAGAATTTATTAGACAACATTATTTATGTATTAGTTACGTCTTTAACAAATATAAGCACACAGTATGTATAAATATCAAAACACTGAATAATAAGCAAACTGCTAAATATACAATTGTTCTATTAATATAATAATGGTATAGGTAATATATAAAATAAAACTGCAACATATTAAATATTTTTAAATGCTGCTAGTATATTGTATCAATTTATGCAGTTAATTATTGATATAGTGATTTAAGTTATGACGTTAAACTACAGACATTAGACTATATTAATTTATATAATATAATGTTTAAGCTAATTATTGTTAATTATACACTAATAATATATATATTAAATAAAAATATATTATAGCAATAATACTTGCATGTTATTAGTTTAAAAAATAAACCTTGCCAAAAGTTGATTCACTATCCACATCGTGCTATTATTTTTTTCACAATCTTCTTCAAACTCATTTTTTTTATTTGATTCAGTGTCTCTGCAGTAAAAGATAGTAGTGTATAAACAGGCTTATCAAATTCCACTCAGTTACAGGAAAATATAATAACTTTTATAGAAAATGTACATTTCTTGAAGCTTAACGATGTTAGTATTTGATTTTATTCTTAGTAAAAATGAAGAAAACAGAAAACTTTAACCGTATAAAAACAATAGTGCAATCAAATCTCATAGGCACCTGTTTTTAAATGCACCGTGTTTGGCTTTGTTAATGTTCGGTTTCTTGATAAACTGACGAATATAATATCATAATGAAATCAAACCTGTAGGGAAATCTGAATTCCTTTTATTCAGTTAACCTCTCACCAACCAAAACGAATGGTTTTTATAGTTACAGACATAGTTTTAAACATTTCTTATGACACAATAATTTATTATTAATATTATTTCACATATTATATTGTTTAATTAACATAAATGTGTTAAATGTTTAATTTTTATAAATTTAATTTGTATAAGATATGTACTTACAATTATTTATTTAATTTAAATAAAATCATTATAAATAAGAATAATATTATACCTACATAGATTCATCATACAAATTTGAAAAAAAAATAGTATTTAATATTTATAAGCAACAGATTTAGATAAAGTCAATCTATTATATAATATTACCTATTGTTATAATTGACCTGTCATAATTTGGTAATAACTAATAACAATATAATATAATATTATAAAATATACCTACCACATCAATTTTTTTTTTTTTTTTTTTTAATGTTTAGTCGGTTAAAATAATTTTATATATGAAACTGAATCATAAAAAATATTTAATATAAATATATACAATATAATATAATTGTAAACTATAATTAATAAATATAATTTTAATATTATTAAATTAAAAATCTTCTGAAATGTATATGAGTAGATGATATAATAGGTACAATATGTACTTAAAAGAAACTATTATTGCAATATAATATAGTATGCATTTAAATTAAACCAGATAATTACGTTTACAAATTATATAGCACCTATTTAAATATTACAAATTTGTTTTTTGAGAAGTTTAGAATTAAATTATTCAATAACATAATATAATGAATGACAATTTATTATGTTATGTTAGATACAAACAGTGTTACAACTAGTAGTGGTGCTGGGGTAGACCACCCCCTCCACTTTTACGAGAGAGCCCCCCAATACTTCGATAATAAATTATATTAATACGTCATATAAAATTTGACCTGCATCTAGGTCCCAAAATCCCTAGTTTGTCCTTAGTTATTTATTTATTTTACATAACCGAAATTGTATGTACGTGAACAAGTAAATATAAATAAATTATGCAGAAACGTTTTATTTTGAAAAACAAAGTTTTCAGTCAAAATTTAAATTTATAATTTGTACACACTTATACAATAATTTATTTCGTATTTTAACACTAAATGATAAAAATTAATTATTTGTGGTATAATAATTTCATGGTTGTATTTTCTACTGAGAAAATAAAATATTTAGTTTGTTACTATATTTTTCTGATTATTTTCATTTGACATACATTTATAAAAACCCTGATCGAAATAAGAACATCTGTACGACCGCGACAGCTGATTTCAATCGTTGTACTCAGGCTGCGTACTAGAGTTTATTGCCAAAAAGAAATACCAATTTATTCTTAGCAAACTATACTCAATATTTTCAACATATTTTATGATATAGATTAAAAAAAAAAAATATATATTTTGAGATATCACTAATATAAGAGTATAATTATATTAATTCAATAAAAAAAAATGAATATATTAATAATATCTAAAAGTATATCTTATTTAATTAAATAAAAAAAAACTGATAAAAGAACTATATAAATAGTTATAGGTACAGCACATTATGGTAGGTATTACCATTTACTTGAATTAAGTTTAAAAAATAATGTTAAATTTATTATTAAAGAAAATTTATTTCGTGTTATATAAAATAAAATACTTGTGACATAATAATAATTAATAATCAAGTTAAATACTATTTATAAATAATATAATATAACTATAAAAGTGGATAATGTGGTGTAAATTTAAGGATATTTGTTATACATCGAAATTTATAAAGTACATAATTATTTCATCAATTTCTACCACGTTAATACATATATATATATATAATATATGTGTTTAAATTATATTTTACTTATATAAATTGTAATTGTTATAGGAGGACTCTATGTGGCAACACGTACTGAATATAAGATGACCAAATGCGTGGACAATGCCCGGTGGCCAGCCAGTGCAGCTGATCGTCATGGTGTTGGTGTATTGTGGAACAATATTTGCAGATTGGGCCGATTGTCCAACCCCTTGTCAATGCAAGTGGAGTTCGGGAAAAAAAACAGCATTATGCAAAGATGCCGATTTTACCGATATACCTTTATCGCTAAATCCAGACATGCAGGTACTTGATCTGAGCTCTAATAACATACGCCACTTACCGGAAGACGCATTTAAAAAAGTAGGACTCCTTAATCTGCAACGAGTTTTTTTACGTGGTTGCGGAATTCGGAATGTCCATAAAGACGCGTTCAGAGAACTGAAAATACTTATAGAACTAGATCTCAGTGATAACTTGATTGATTCATTGCACCAAGAGACATTTCTGGGAAATGAACGACTTCGCGTACTCTATTTAAATGGAAACCCATTAACTGAAATTAAAGAAGTTCAATTTCCCGTATTACAGCATCTTCGAACACTAGAATTACAGCATTGTCAAATTAAGCGAATTCATAGAGATGCTTTCTTGCACTTGTCCTCGTTGGAATCATTAAATTTAAACGGAAACCTATTAAAGTGGTTATCAGAAACTGTATTTTTGCCAATATCAAAATTAAAAACATTATCTTTAGATGGAAACCCGTGGGTATGTGATTGCCATCTAAGAAGTTTTCGAAACTGGTTTGTTGCGTCAAATTTATATTCACACCCGTTGTCTTGTATTGAACCGAATATATTATCGGGTAGTCGGTGGGAGAATATCAAACCACTAGAGTTTGCATGTCCCCCAGAAGTCAAGATTGACAGAAACAGTGTGTTAGAAGATACTGGCAATATTACTTTTACATGTAAAGTGACCGGAGATCCTGAGCCAGAAGTCAGCTGGTATTTCAATGGACATAATATTGACAACTATACTGATCGAATGGATGAAAATCGTACGTGGCTAGATAAAAATCGAATGTGGAGTGCTCTTCACATATTCAATGTTTCAGATGTAGTGGCTGGCGAATTTACATGTGAAGCTCGAAACTCACGTGGACAAATGTCAGCCAACGTATCCTTAGCTTTACCAGAAGTAGCAGTTGCTACTACACTAAGTAAATCTAAATCTATGTACTTGGTTATAATTTGCGTAGCCGCTAGTGCGACGGTTTTATTATTTTTGATAGGCTTGACATGTTGCGTATGTCAAGTGAAGAAATCTGGAGGACGGCGCGATAGTAAGACTAATTTTAAAGGCAGTACTAGCTTCAGCGATGCGGATAAGCGGCTACTCGACGCAAGCATATCGACTACACAAGCTGGGAGCTGTGAAATGCTCGGCGGCTCTTCTTGCCAAGACCTGGAGCTCATTGAACAGTCATTACAAAATATCCCATTGGCCTCTGTCTGCGATCAACAACCGGTTCACATAACTATCGAAAGTCATGACCCCAATTCCAGTTTATCACTGTACCCACCACCACCAGAATTTTCCACTAGTATTCTGCCATCAGTCAGTGGTTTTGGAAATATATTTATTTCAGTATCGGTGAGTCAAGAACCACCAGATCCTGAATCTAGGTATCCAGACTTACTTGACATGAAACACAGACAAAAGCAAAGTGTTAGTGTTGGCACCAGCTCAACTCATCATCTTCCACCATCTTCGTCATACTATGCCACAATGCCGAGGAAAAAACGATTAATAGACCATCAGTCCATCAAATCAGTAATGCCACATTACGATAACATGGGTCCGAGAATCACAGCAACGGGAAGTTGTACAAACTTGTCATCTCTTTCTAATAGTGGTGAATCTTCCGACGATATACCGCCACCCCCACCGCCACCTTTATGTACTGGACACACTGACTACGTGGCTCTGTAATTAATTAGTTATAATTTACGTACTCGTCAAAAAAAATCATTCTTCAAAGTAATAATAAATACACATTTTAAAGAATACATAATTAATATGTAGTATTTCCAAATTGTTTACAATATTAAACACTATATTCACAAAAAAAAAAAAAAACCATAATTTATGTAAAATGTTGAAACAAAATAATGTTTGGAAGAAATCTGCACAGACAAAGCTAAATACAATTTAAGAGAAGGTATTGTTACTATTGACATTTAAACAGAACATTGAAAGCTTAAGTCGTATTATCCGTCATCAATCACATGGCATTTATTATAGGGGCAGTATTATTAATAAAATAGTATTATAGGGGAAACCTGAATACAATAAATAATAATAAGAAATAGAACGAAAAAAGTAATCATTGTATAAATGAAAGTTTGGTCCTGTTACTATTTGTTTGTTTGTTTATGTTTTTTTTTTTTTTTACGAAGTCAATAGATTAAACTTGACAATCTATAGTTTTAATACTTAAACGATAAGTATTTTATGTTGAAATTGGAGTCAAAAATCTTATTTTCTAATTAATCATGGTTTTATTATCGCTTTCTAAAAAAAAAAAAAAAACAAAAAACAAAAAAATATATATTCATTAAGATATATTTGTTTAAGAAAATATATAATTATATTGTATTTCTGTTTAATTATAGTATTAGATTTTGATTAATTGTTGAGTTTAAAATTATTTATAAATATAAATTCCTGAAATCTCATTACATTATGAACTTAATTAATAACTTTAATATGGTTAATATCAATTATTAATAATTTATATCCATCATTAAAGTTTTTAAATTATTATTTTAAAACTTAAACTAAATAAGTTTAATTTTATGATCAATGAATCTTTTTTTATAAATCTTCATATTAATTGATAATAAAACAACACAATATTATAAGACATATAATTTTTAAGTGATTTTTCAAAAGTAACGAAGATTACAATAAAATTATTGTTATCAGATAAAATTATAAATTTAACATAAAAGTCAAATAAATAAAGATCAATGAAAGTATTGTAACGTATAAATAATATTTTTAAAACGTCATTGTCCTCGGTTTAATTTAAACATTGTTATGTATACCTTTACCTTTTAGATAAAGATAAGTAACCGAAATTAAGTTGGTAGACGATAGTATTATACATTTCAATATCTCTTGTTACATCTCTATTAAATTATAAAAGTTATATAATAGTTTGTATTATCGTCCAATGATTTTTAAAATAAAAAATTGTTTTTAGTTATTGAGAACATTTATATTTGTTAATAAGACGATTAGACAATAATATAACAATTTTATGCATCTATCTAACTTTGTGTTATTTTTAATCATAAATTTAAAAAGTAAGATTGATGTGAAAAAAAATCCTCACCACACCATATCGACCGGTTTCTATCTATTTTCCACATTAATATAAAACAACCTCAGAAATGGTGAAACCCATTTGTATTTTTTAATTTGAACTATGTTTTTTTTTACACATATCATTTTAATTAGTTATGTTTTATTACTTTATTGTATAATTTAAAAATATATTTATAATTTATTTTTATTTTTTAAATAATTAAAAATGAAAAAAAAATATTAAATGTAGGTTTTGGCATATCATGTTATTATGATAGGGATTACGGTAGTTTCCTTAAACATTATTGTTAGATCCATAAAAAATCAAATCTTAATAACAAAAAAAATAATACCCTTAATAATTTCGTAGAGATGTTTAATTTTTTTGATTTACTCTTAATAATGATTATCTATAATAACTCCTCCCTCCATTAAAATTAAATATACAAACTATAATTATTTTCAATAGGTAATGGAAGTATGACTTTTTAATTTGTAATAGTTATATACATTACTAAAGTGTTGTTATGAAAAATTTTATCAACTTGATATAAAATGGAATTATGATGAAGTATAGTATTATTTAATTAACCACTTGAAAATAAAAAAAATTAAACAAACATTGATATACCAAAATAAATCTTTGGATATAAAATTTTAAAATATTATTTTTCTTATGTTACATTTTTATTTATTTAGGTATTTCAATATTATTCTTTAAACGGAAAATATCAATTTTTTTTACAAAAACTATGGCTTTTGTAGCTTATGACAAGTAGATAAATAATATTGAAATCCTGTGTTGTAAACTTGACAATGTAGCTTATGAATGCATATAGACGGACCTACAGGATATAAAACTGTCTTTTATTATTAAAAAAATAATTATTATTGTAAAAAATAAATATTAAATGTAATAATTTTTAAGGTATTTTATTTATAATGTTTATATTAAGTTTTGTTTGCTTTCGACACTACAAGTATTCTTTTATCTCCTTTGTGAATGTGTCACGAAAAAAAATGTATTATTCTATAGTTGTGAATAAATATGGAATTTTTTTGTCTGCTTTGAAATAATTATAAATATTTATACGTATACAACATACATATATATATATGTATGAATGAATGTATGTATGTATGTATGTATGTATATAAATATAATACATTTAAGTTCCTTGTTGGTGTTAATAAGTTATATTGTACAGTAAAAATGAATGTCAATAATTAAGTAAAATCTAATTCACAATTTCTTTTTTGTTGTAGATTTCATTATATTATATTTATTAAACATGATATGTAGTTTATTGTAATCGTATGTGAAATAAAATGAAAACTATATTAAAAAATTGAAAATCTCGTTATTTTTTTATCATCTCAATTTATAATCCATTCAAGTTTTATTTCTTTAATTAAAAAAAAAAAAACTTTATTCGATATTAAATAGGTAGAGGTTAGTATAAAAAATATACTTAAATGTTTCACAAGTATACAATGAATTATTTTCAAAGAGATGGCCAATTTATTGTGCTGAAAGTATAAATATACGATTATGTATGTATAATATATATACTATTATATGTACCTATATTATATATATATATATATATAGGGTTTTATAAAAAATAAAAAAAACAATGTTATTTGTTCAAACTATGTTATACACGTGAAACAATATAATAATAAAAAACACTGGTAGGTCACTCCCAGATATTATAATGCGATTGCACTGATATTGTATTATTGTACTCACAATGACTGAATCCGAATCATATTATTAATTTGATACATTTTTAATTTATGAGTATTTTCACTTTTTATTTGATATTCTAAATGTCAGTTATTTTCCTTTTAATTCTCATTCATATTATATTATTATGATCATAACACAACTGTATTAAGCCTGTTTTCTGAGCGAAATGCTCTTTTTTACGTTTTATTTGTGGCTTTTCGTATTCATTGTATAATATTATTGTGTTAAGAAAATATTTGAACATATACTATAAATAAAATGTACAGAATAATAAAAGTTTTTTTAAATCGTGTCGTATTTACAATAAAAAAATGTTTATATTACATACTTATACTCGTAATCATCTCAGAAAAAAAAACAATTTAATACCAAAAAAGTAAACTATTTATTAAAACCAAATTTTGCATTTATATACAATGTTGAAGAAATTTAATATCTTTGTTGGAAAACATTTATAAAGGTTTATTAATCCATAAATCGTAATAAGTAGCAATTCCTATGAACACTAATAATTATCAATAAGAAACATTTCTTAAAATAATTTGAGTTACATAAAAAAATTGATTCTAGATTGTACATTCATAACAAATTGTTTTTATTAGGTAAATATGTTATGTACGCACTTAATTCCAGTAAAAGAAATCTTAGCTAAATCAGGTCTTAAGTTACCGATTTCATTATTAATTGATATATTTGGGTAATTGTGTAAACAAGATTCTGCACTTACAAAGTGTCATATAACTGACAAAACAAGTATGATGACGGAAGTAAAAAAAATATACAAGTGATTCATATAAACAGTCTACTATAAGTTAAGTTTGGTGTCATGAAAGTTTCTACTGTTTCTAGAATAAAAAAAAAGAACAGAAACTTTTTGAATATGATTGTGTTGTAATATTGGTGTACCTACTTTACAATAACTCAAAAATTCAAAATAAATAAGAAAAAATATATTAACTGCATAACAAATAAAAGTAAAAAAAAATTCCAAAACAATAATTTAAAACTATAATAATAAGTGACTAAATGACAATAGCTATTTTTGGTTAGCAAACTGTACAATACATTTATGTAAAATTAATAACAAATAACAACAGGTTTAATGTATTTACTTTGTTTAGATTATTATAGAATATAATTAGATATTAAACAGTTTTGAAATTGCATTATTCATCATAGTCATGATTTGGTTTTTAATATCATATTATATAATAAAAAATAAATAATAATAATCAATGTCGTCACAGAAATGGAATAATAAGTATCTAGGTACTTCAATTATTTGATATAACCAAAACTTAATTAATTCATTTAACAATATTATTTCTGTTAATCGATAGAGTTAAATCGTTCATATAACATTAATAATTTAAATACTATTATTTTAATTATGCTTGTCTTACTACTTAAACTAAGTGACAGAATAAGGTAATAATATATTTAGAAATGAAAAACATAATAGTTTCTTGTAACTCTAAACTATAAAAAAAAAACTAAATTTGATTTTTAAGTATTGAATCAAAATAGAACAAACAATATAATTTTCAAAGATAAATAAGTAATTATAAAACCTAAAAATGTCATATATGAAAATATGTCACTTATATGATAACTGATAGGCATAAAGTGTTAAATATATATATTGATCATTTATTTTATAGCAATTAGCAACTAAATTTAAAACTCTAGTTTTAATAAATCTTTACTTACAAAATTATAATAAAACATAAAAGTATGCTCGACTAGTCTACTATAACAACAAAGATCAAAGGAAGTACAAAATTACACATTTTTGAAATCCAAGCTCTAAATCGTAAAATGAAAAAATCCGTTCCCTAAATTATGTAATATGCAAAAGCGTATTACGGGTGAATGGATATCTGTATTATTAAACTATAGCTAATATTTAAGTTATATTCCTGAATTATACGATTCTGAATTAAACTAAGTTTGAATTGTATTTATGGTGTTTTTCAAATATAAAGTATTTATTAATTATTAAAAAAAAGTGAGGTATAGATTTTTAAAATTGTACTAAAATATTGTTAAAAATATATAATTGTGTAAGATCAATTTTTTATTGGAAATTTAAAATAAACTTTAAACCTAAAAAAAAATAGACAATACATACAAAGGGTAATCAATGGTATTGGAATTAAAATTAACAAAAAAATTTTTCCTATTTTATCACAAATTGTAAAAAACAAAATAATTATTTAATATAAATTCTAGGATTTTGTTATTGTTATTTTTAGAAACAAAATCAAAAACAAAATTCCGTATATATTTTGTTTAACACGGTTTAGCATAAATTGTATTGTTTTTTATATTGTCTTTCAATTTCCACAACAACTATTGAGAGTTTGCATTTTAAGTTTTAACCATTCTAAAATACAATTGACATCCAATTTCCTATAAAAAGAAAGAATACAAAAATGTTAGAGCATTTTGTACAAAAAAGAAGTACTTTTAGACACAGATAAAAAATTACAGAGTAGTGAAACTTACTGTTATAAGTTTTTCACACACATTCCAAGTCAAAATTAAAGTACATACTAATTATAGACAGTCAATATAATTGCATATAATATTATATTTTAATGCCTCTATAATAATACTAGTTAGCTTAGTAAATGGAGTATTTCTGTAAAGATTTTTTTCTGCGCCTAATAAAAACAAAAAATTAAATAAGAACTTTACTAATCTAGTTCTAATATGTAAGTATTGTAAATATAAATTCAATATATTTTATTGTTTTTTAGATTACTAAAACTTAACAAATTCACAATACTTGTAATATAATAATTATACTTTTGTGAAATGGACAAAGACAAGCTGTAAAGCTGTAACTTGTAAATGTAGTATGTATGTACAGTTGTATAAATTGTAGAAGTGTCTGATGTATCTCGCAAATGTAAATATGACTTAGGTTTTAGGTAAATAAGAAAATCATGACAACTTTCAAAAATTGAACAGCCTAAAACAAGGAATGACACATGTTCTGGAAACTTACAAAGAACATCTACATTATAACCATGAATATTCTTAGTTTAAATCTGTGTTTTATACTTATAGTTTTGTAAAAATGTATAAGCTTTTTAAATCTTAAAACTAAATCTGCTTTTTACATTTCAATGGAATGTAACATTTGATTCTTTGTTATTAAAGATTTTTAAGAGTTGTAAAAACTGTAGTTGATTTGATTTATTTTTAACTGAGTTTTTTAAATAACTGTTTACTATAATATTAAAGCGCTTACTATACCATAGAACAAAATAACATTCACTGAATGTTATGAACTATAATATGACATTAAAGTCACACTAAAACATATAATACCAAGAAATGGGGGAAAAAACTGTTGTTTTCAGATTATCAGAAGCCCATATTGGTTTAAGAAGTCTATCAAAAATGATATCTATCAAATAAAAGGGCGAGTTCGGAAGCTTTCCTATTGCTAAAGGGAATATACAAAATGGATTTCGTCGAAAGTCAATGATCGTGAGTGCCTTCATTCCTTTAAGTTTGACCGTTTACACTTTATTGTATTGTTGTGTTCAAGATTTTTCTTCAATTGTTTCGACTGTATAATAACATTACATTTTATTGACACAACATTTTATGATTTGGTAAATACATACGAATATGGACTACAATCAGACCGTAAAACATGACATTTAAATACATCGATATAATTTGGATTACAGATGTCATCATTTTTATTTAAACCAAAAAAATAAACTGAAACAACTGCCAATTTTTAATAATTACAAAATACATTGCACGTTTTATTTCTAAATATAAAATGTATAAATGAGAAGTATTTTTACAAAAAAAAAAAAAATAATAAATATAAAAAAAATCAATTAAACGTCAATTTTATTTTCAGTTATATTTCGAAATGTATTATTATTTTTTTTTTTTAAAGACGTTTATAATAGAACTAAATATTGCGATGGTATACACTGCTATATAAATTGTGAATATATTATTTTGCTTACATCTCATTATACTAATGCATCAACTAAGAAACTTTGTAAGCTAATGGACTAGTAGTGAACTATGAACTATGTAATTAAAAATTAAATTTTTTTTAAATATTATATTAAACAATCTTTACATTTTTCAATCAGGTAACCTTTGTGATTTTAATGATTCAAAAGATTTATGCATATCTGCGTTTCGACGTAAGATAATATTTTCAGATTTAAATTTATATTATTATCATTTGATATTTTTTCAGGATAAGTAAAAAATAATAAAATTACGACTTCTTAATTCAATACAACTTGAGTTTGCTCGGATATAATCCAAGTGAATTCTATTATGGATACGTCATATTCTCCTACAGAAAACATCTTCTTTAATTTGAAACGAAAACTTCAACAATTTCGAGTTGCGTAGGTATTTAGTTAATGTTTTCATTTAGATACAGATACTTCAATTGTAAAAAATTATCAATAAGCATTACAGTAAACAATAAGTTGTACATTTAATGCTAAAATTCAATATGAGAACACGCTCTAAATACCCTTATGAATCAAATTTTGAATTCAATAGCCAATAAAGAATATACGCATTACAATGATTACCTGTGAAAATTAATATTTTGAAATATTTGTCATTTCATAGAAATAATAAAATGAAATAATTAGATATTTGATTTAACAACAACTTTTTGTATTTTATATTTTATATTAAATATACAGCAGAACAGCACATTCATTAATATTATATCATATAATTACTATAAATGTTTATAAAAAACATACATGATAATTTTTACCATAAGTATATAACAGAATTTGTACAACTATAAATAGATATTTTGTGTATATTTTATTTCATAAATTATATAAATCACGTTATTACTTCAAAAATGAATAAAAATATAATATGTCCCCATATTAGTATAAATTATATTAAATAGTGTTATTGAATAAATGATTCATAAAATAATATGATGTGCAATTGTAATCTACTCTTACGCTTTTATTGTATTCTACGTATATATTTTCCCAACCATCCGTATTATTAATCTTAATAATTTTAAAAACGAAACTACCCATTGTTTTAATTAATTTAAGGAATTATATTATATTTCATCGCAACAAAAACATTAAAACAGTTATGTAAAATAAAATTGTAAAGCTAAACCGAGTTCTACAGAAAATCCAACTTGTCTTCACGGCTTGAGACTAAATACGTGATTCGACGACGTCAGGTGCAATAAAACGTACTTAAGTCGTTACATCAATTTGGTGCTGACTTCAAAATTTCCTTGAGCAAACGAGGAATAGTATTTGATTGGCATTTTAGCTGTGTGGCGTTTCGGTAATAGCTCGTTAGACTGTGAAATTACGTTCAACGATATTTTCGGGGCAGTAAGTCGATGACGGCGAAGGGGTGAACAGTACACCAATACAAATCGTTAGTCACACGCAGTGAGCAAATGTGTTTTCGAACATATTTGGAATAAGAAAATGAAAACTGTCTTGGAGGGGTAGTAGTAGGTCACGTAACGTAGAATTGAGCTGAACAAAATGTTTCATGAGCAGTAAAAAAAAAAAGTAAATATTTTTCCTCTAGCAAAAATTGTATTTAAAAGTAAAATAAAAATTAGTTACCTATAAATAAAGTACATATGAATCAGCGATAATAGCTGTTCAGACACATTTTGAAGTTATCTGATTGTATATGGGTATATTTCAAAAAAAAAAAAAAAAATTGCATTATGTATTTCTTCGACTATAATATTATGTAGGTATACGTATAAATCAATATTTGATTTAAACGAGTTAGCCTCACTAGTCAAATGACTCTTAACTGGTGTCAACATGTTACCTATTAATTGCAAATTTCGTTTCATAGTTAAATTTAAAAAAAAAAAGTTGGCAGCATTTGAAGAGATTTTAAAATTTGAAATTAAAATTAAAAATATTGATTTTAGATTTTTCAATTAATTGACCAAATATTGGCACCATAGCAGTTTAGAGTCCATTAGACGAGTTTTTTGGAATAACTTCATTATCGCACTATTTAATATATATAATTGAAATAATTATAGAAAAAAAAACAGTTAATAATAAATAGTAATAAATAGTACAATAATTAAGTACATTTATTAAAACTATATATTTTTATTTATAATATATTATATTATTACCATGTTAATAAACATTTTTTTTTTTTGTTAACATAGAAAAATAAAAATAATAAATAATATGATATTATAATGTTTAAAGTTTAGACTAATGCATTATTATAATTTATAATGTAATAAATGAAAAAATAATACATATAAAAAAAGCTCACAGTATAATATATAAAAAATATAGAGAACACGTCTATAAAATAAGGGTAAAATTTAAACGATTTTAATGTAATTGGGTGAATTTAAACTACATACGATTATAATAGGCTATATAAACGATTAGGGAGGTTAGGCAAATAACAATCGTAATGTAAACCTTTAAAACAATAAAATAAAATTGTAGGACACTAGCACACAATAAAAGGATCTAGTATTTTACACTCGTCCAGATTTGCTTATATCTATGATTGATAGTGATGTTTTGTTGTTGTAAATATAAAAGCAATGATAAATTTTTGTACTTGGAAAATAATACCAAGCAAAATAAAAACTTATAGGAAAAAAAATCGAAAAATTAACTATTTAAACTTTTAAGTGCTATACAACTTAACTAAAGTTTTCTAATCTATTCAATTATAATGCTACGTTCAACATTTAGAACTGTTTTCCAAAAATGTGTCAACATAAAAACATATATTGTCAAAGTAATATATCGAATTAAGCTTAAAATGTAAGAGGTATCAAATACATTAACACCATTACTATAACTATTTTTATTATGAGTTGCTTTACATATTTTTGATACAATACAATAGGTAACAATTATTATGACTTTTTGAGTTAATCTTACTGTTATTATTCATAATACAATAAAAAAAAAAAAAATAATAAATGTATAACTAAATCAAATGGAAGTTGGCAAACAATCAATTTTGTCTTGTGTTACATTTTAAGGGTGTGTATAATATCATAAAATTCTGTTACGTAGACTATTTCGATTGTATTTATTTTATTATTATTCTAAAGGGAAAATTATTTTTTGAACATTTTCTAAATTAAAAATAATAGTTTATGTAATTAATTAATAAATCTTAGCTTAAAGTTCAATAATATTTTATCATTAATAAATATGATTCTTTAAATTGTATTATATTCATTTGTTTTAAAAATTTCAAATTGTTTTGTAGTTAAGGTTGTGTTAAATTTTAAATTTTAATAGCTAAAGCTTGAAAATTTAATACGAGATTCTCATTGCATTTTTTCCTGCAGTTACCTAAAAGTCTTAATAATGAAATAGTTTTAATGCTATCTTAACGGCTGCGGTTGGACACGTCGTCTAAGAATAAGGGCGCAGCAGTGATCGTTTCCCACTTACCGTTAACCTTCGAAAATAAGGCTCGATCAAGTTACAGACTATATTTTTATATTACAGGTTTTTTTTGTAGAGATAAATAAAAGGAAACAACCTACTTGCGCGAGTTTCAATATGAAAATAGGTACTCAGTCTGGACGATGGGCTTGATCTCCGTTCCCGCTGTACCATTCTTGATTGCCATTGGTAAGACGCATAAGTTACTGGTCAGGACTCACGGCTAATTAGTTAAAGGGACTTAATGGATCGACAAATTATTAGGCACGTTCACTATTGAATTCTGGAGATGTATCGATAACACCGACTAAAACTAAGATGCGTAGCAGACTATCTACAGAGGTTTCAAATTTTCTGGTAGCCACCCCAGTACCGCTGTATGCGAATAAATGTGAAGCCAAAGCAACAGCCAATATTGTACCTACCACTTCACCAGTCACAGTGACACAACAGCGACCGCCCAAGACCAGATAACCTTCCGATACTGTGACTGGAATCAATTACACCTAGCTGTTAGCGGATGCTTATTTATTATTTGGACCTATCGGAAGACTCTCTATCCGTAACTCGAGGACGTTATCTATCTCGTATTTCAGCCACCACCGTCGGGCCATACAACCGCAGTGAGAAGAAATAAACTAGGTGTTCGTTCCCTTGGCTCTGGTTTTGCTAGATGTAGAGTAACATACAGTGAACATTATAATTATAAAAATTGGCTATTAGGTCAGCTCTACAGGTAATCAGTTCAAAGTATTTTTCTAGTATTTCAACGATAACTACTGTACTGTACTACGATACACTGTAACGTTAAAACGACTGTATTATTACCTAATTATTGTTATTGTTTCGTGATCGAGTATAACATCTATAACTTATCGGTAATTTGATAACTTTAATTCTATTATATAGGTAATAATATGACTAAATTTATTATTATATATTGCTCCGTCTTTTAATGAAATTTAGGTTATTCGGTTTGTGAATGTCAAAAATAATAAACGGAGAACATATTTTACAAATATATTTCTCATTATTATTGCGATTTCATAAATTGGTTAGTGATTAATTATTATTAATGTTTATTACTATTTATCACCTTATGAGTATATTATTATGTATTACGATACATAAATGTACAACTTTCAATTAAAATAAATGCTGATGTAACCAAAATATGAGTGTGTATTATATTTTTAAAGTCCTAGTTATTTTTACTACGTCATATCGATTATAACAACAAATATTCCTAGTTCCTTGAAATTCGTTATAACCGACTTCCACTATAAAATGTTTATTCCATAATAAATGAGCCAATCACAGATAAAACCTGGTCCTTAAAAATTAGAAAATTGCTTTTTTTATATATACATATTACTGGTTCATATTGGTTAAACAAAAGAAAAAAAACAGTTAGTTAATATGATTTAATTTTGTTTTTACGATCAGAAAATCTATTATTAAAAAATATTATTTTGTTGAAATATACCAAACGTAGGTGAATTTCCCAAATTTTTTAGAATTCGGATATATACAAAGAGACTATAAGCAAGTTACACCTACGCTGACTCGCCCATACACTGAGGTTTAGGTAATCAAACAGATATACAGATATTTATTTTATTTTTCTAAGCTTCTACCAACACCAAGTCGGGTAAAGTATACTTATATAGTATATCTGATTTGTTTAAAATTAGTTCCACCTATCTAAATTCTAATATAAATATAGAAGCTTAATTCTATAAAATAGTTTATCTTATTTTTAATCTTCACGAATTTATTTGAAGGTTTGGTATACTTGTTTCATTTTTTTTTAAACATCACATTATTAATTCGACTTATTTTTTTTTATTCATTTCCAAGTATTTTAAAAGTTCAACATAGTTTTTCGTGGGATTATGATTGAGCTTAAGAGCTTTATAATTTTTTTTTTTTTTTTTATATTGTATACATCTATGTTGTAGTTCGTTCTTTAGAAGTATATTTGATTCATGACCCGTATTATAGTTACAGAAAACAACCATACACTAATATTGCATTTATATTTATATTCCTTATTAATTTATACATTATTCTGCTTAGATATACATAAATTAAGTATAGGACAATTTGGTATGCAAAATAACGTAAAGTGAAAAATGTTTTTCTTACCTATTTCAAAACAATTGGCTAAATTTATATTTATATTTTATATTTATCCAAATATATATGTCGACAATGGTAGACACCGATTGTATAACTTAAATACCTATATCTTTATATATACAACTATAGTGTTGTGTATAAAGCTTATTTAGTAATGATTCCTGAATATCAGCTAGTAATTTGTCAATGTTATAAATCATAATATCATAAACCACATGTTCTTAGTGAGTTAAACTGAGATACTATAATATAACAATTCGAATATAATCATTAGATCATAATAACAACTGTGCATGGAAGATTAATAATGGGTAACATAATAATTATTTTAGTTGTCCCACAGGAATCTTCCTTGAAGATATTTGTATAAATATTAATATTCACTCGTTGTAATAATCATATTTAAAAAGCATTCCATATTATGTTTATACAGTGTAACTACAAAGTTATAACTGAAATCATAATAATTTGGAAAAATGATTCCGGTTTTTACAAAAAAAAAACTAAGTCAAATACTTGACACTTATAAAAATAATAAATGTTATATCGGCGTATTATCAAAACATATCAAATTTCACAGTAGTAATTTAAAGAAACTTATTACTTATTAGCAAACAAGAAAAAAACAATATTTAAAAACATGTATGATTTACTACGTTAATGCATACCAACACAAAATAAATAAAATATTTAAAGAAACTTGACTTTAAATTTTCTCATTAACAAGTTTACATTTTAATTTTTTTTTTTTTATTATTATTATTAATTATTATTATTTTCTTATTTTTGACCGATTGACTTCCATTTCAATAATCGTTAAACCACGATTACTTCACATTTAAACTGACAGTCCTAAATTTGCAAAATTAAGAGGGAGAATATATATATATATATACTTGGCCATCCATCAAAGGAATAACCAATTCGACTAGTAGTGAAAATATAGGATTCATCACAAATTTAATAGGGAACCAGTTCTGCTCATCTTCAAAAAATACAATTTTCAAACGAGAATAAATTTGGCTAAGCGATGTCTGCTTGAGTGAATAGTTATACCTACCCTATTTGAACGAGTGAATATATTTTTAATAATTAACTCAAATTTTAAAAAGATATTGGTATAGTTATATTGTAATATTATAGTAATTTTTAATTAAGTCAAAAGTTAATAAAATCACATACGCATCAAAGTCCTTATTGCTCACGCAGGTGAAAATGATTTTACGACCAGCGTGAATAGAAGGCCACGGGACTGTTTTTGTGTGATAACAATAATAACTACATATATTATTTTAAATTATATTCACTAACAAATATATTTTGTCACCAAAGCTTTTGGGTGAACTTTGAAATCTTCTGAAGACACAATAGTCAATAATTTTAATTTTTTTTTATTGAAATCTATGCATAATCGATGCATAATATATAATTGAATATACGTAACATTAAACTTAAGCAGTCAATAGTTCATAAATAAACATGAACAATGTATAATAATACAACAAAGGAATGCATTCAAACATGTAATACCCTTAAAGCTATAAAAGATCATATATCGATAAATACGTTCGCTCGCAGTGTGCCAATATCGTAATAATTCAGTATGGTATAATACTATAATAATATAGTTTGTTTTATTTGTATTTTTAGTCGAATAACGAGGGTCTGAATATAATATGTAATTTTAGGCAATAATATTGTTAAAGAGGAAATAGTGATAAATTCACTTTAGTGATGCATTGTTGTTGATTGTTGTTTTAGTTTAAAAATAATTAATTTTATTATAATTGCCTACGTTATTGAGCACCTACCCAATAACGTTTTTATCAAACACGTATTTAAATAAATACATATAAGTAGTTTTTAAAATCTACTTGAAATACAGTTTAAGCTAATTTAATATTATTAATGTCATTATTTGTATGCGATTCTTGATTATTTGCTATACGATCTTAATGAGTTCATTAAACAAATTATAACAATTATATTATATTCTTGACTGTTAGTTCATTACGTATAAATACCTACTGTAAATGGCGTTGCTTTTTCATTATTAATATTATTTCCTACG
>VUJU01003454.1:10262-25690 GCA_009835225.1 Aphis craccivora | reverse complement strand
ATTTATTGTTATTGTTAATAACAATAACAATATTAACAGCTTCTCGATGAGAGTCAAGATGAACCTTCTCTATGCAATACATATAACGTCCTTCTTACGGTCAACTACATCATCATTGAATGTCAAACATATTATAAACATTACCGTAACCAATTCCACATCTCTGAACAAATCTGCCAAGCCTTAGGACCGAACCAACAAGATATAAAGGACGTGAACTTAACAGAAAAAAAAAGAAACCGAATTGCTTTATTTAATATAAAAATGTTTAATTATTTTTTATTTTAAATAAAAAAAGCAAATAACTCAAATGTACACAATATTATACTAATGATTAAATCGTCGATGTATTTAAAGATCTAAAAAAAAAGCCAAAAAGAAATAACAATATTTATGTAATAATAATATTGTATATTTGTATATAAATGTACAAAATATACATAGGTCATAGACCATAGGATAAAGACGTATTTATATTAATAATTTATACATGGGTTAAAATATTTCTACGCATTTGAATATTTGACGATAATTATTTGAATTATTGAATTGTATGCACTATGCAGGCACTTTAATCGTCAATGTTTAAACGTAAATAATATAATTCACAATGTTAAGAATTGCTTATTTAAAAGTAGGATATTTTAGATTTTAGAACGAACATATTATTGTAGTGTGTGGAGTCGATAGGTACACACGTTACACAATATCACGGACAAATATTTATAGTTATAACAATTATATTCTAGATGATGACTAATGACGTTTATAGGTTTTTACTCATGAAATTAATTAATGTTATCAGCATTGTTATATTTAGTATTAAACTATTGTTATCTATTGCAGTATGTTATTACTTGTTAGTCATTTGCTCATTACGACATAATATTATTCACAATAATAACCGTTTTAGACGTTTTAGTATAACATAATAATATTATTATGTTTTAACTTTTAAGTCTTTAAGACGATGTGTGTCTATGCCAAATATAATATACAGTATTACAGAACACACTATCGACTATCCTCGGCTAAAAATACAGAAATGAATGACAATTATTTCGGTCTTATTTTTCATCTATCCATTACAGATACAAGACGACCAACATCTACTGCGTGCGGTATGACCAACACAAAATAAGAAAGAAATGACTTAAACATTGAGGTCTAACCGGCAATGAAATAAAATTGATTAACTAACGGCTCAAAAAAGGAATATGACGCAGCATTATGGATATATTTAATAAATATAAAAAAAATGAGTACAGAGAGTACGTTTACACGTATTGCTTTACGAGATATTATAGCTTAAATAATAATGGATTATTTTTATTGCCAGTAACATCCGAAAATGATACATAACGAGAGCATAGTTTGCAATCTTGAATGAATACATTTACATGAAAAATATGACAACATTAAAAAAGTTAATATCTAAAGAAGTGTAATTTCACATATTCAAACATTAAACAATGTAAAAATATAAAATACGTATTTTATTAATAGTATAATAAATAGCAATGCTACTAATATTATACAATTAAATTGACTAGAGAAATTTGTTTTGACAAAAATTTAAAATTATTTTTTGGGTTCAGAAAAAAAGTGTTTATTAAGATGGTTTCATGCGCAGCGAACGTTCGCAAGAAATTAATAGAATTTGAACGAATGTACAAATCGGTTTATATTACATTCATAAAAATTCTTAACTAAGTGCGTATTCACTGCGTGTGTAACAAGGTTTAATGAATGAAATAGTATACATTTTAATTTTCATATAACTTTTTCGAAAAGTATTTAAAACAATATTTGAATAAAAAATATATTAAAATTCTTGAAACCACGGTCGATAATTGTACATACCTATTATTATTTTTTATTAATTTTGAATATTGTTTAGTGTTATAAAGCTATACACAAAACAATAATGGTTAACTAATAAGTAATAACTATAACTAGGTACTTTTACATTTTATAATATAATTTGGGAATTTGATTAGATAAAAAAAACTTAAAATTAAAAAAATATTTGTTTACATATTATTATAATTTAAGTACCGAGTATTACACAATATTACCAAATAACGGTTATTAAAATTGTGATAAACATATAAATGCTATCTATTAAAAAAATATAACAACCTAATTTTATACTTCAGTAACTATAAAATATATTAAATTACACTTATGAATATTTTTAATTTTAATGCTACCCAGAGATATATGAAACATCATTGAACCATATTTAAAAACAAATTAAATTAAAATACATACACGTTATACGTCTAGTATGTTGTATAAGTAAATATTAAATACAGTATGAGTATGCCGTAAGTAATTTTATAAATAAAAACAATTTTAAAATCCGCATATCTGGTTTTTGATGTTCAATATAAACCATTTAAATTATTAAATCGATAAGATCAACTAAACGTAGTTAAGACTTAAGAGTAATATCCACCTTTTTTGCGTTACGGTTCTGAAAAATCTCTGTAACATATTAATTGTTATAGTACCTATTTTTATTATTATGTAAAATCATGTGCGTTACAATTTACGCCACATATATATGTTTAGTATATAATATTTAAATAAATACCTAGACACACAGAAAATAACAATAATTTTTTTAACAATTGTGATACATAAACTTCCTACGCTCTAGAACAGAGATGACGAACCTATGTTACACGTGTCACGGAGTGACACGCACATGATCTTTAAGTGACACACGCAAGATCTGTTTTTTATCATTCAAGCTATGGATGTTAGCATTTTTAAGTTTAAAAAGGTCATCAAATTATTTGATACACAAGAAAAATGAAACAGAATCAAAATTTTTATTTGACTCATGAGTACAAAAATGTTCGCCATCCCTGCTCTAGAATATAATATGTATTATATATATTTGAGTGGGCTTGCCAAATATTAGGGGGGCAAAGACCCCCCCCCAAGCCGCATCTAATTGCGCCTATGAATTCATATAATATACACTATACAGTATTTTCATCAAGAAAAATAAAAAGTAAAAACGAGAACATATTATCAATCCCAATTACGGCTGTCCAAATGTGTTAGTACCAATTGCTCAAATCAGTTGAATCTCGTGAAATGGTGAAAGGCCTATTTTGTAGCGGAAAAAATATTTAGATGACTTGTGGTGTATCCAGATCTCCAAGAACAAATTTAAGAAACTTATTATACGGCTTAAATATTAGAAGCAACAATCGCGTAGACCTATTAAACGTATATATAAAAAAAAATACTTTTTTAATTCACTGTAATTTATATTTATTTATAACGTCATATTCATATTGAGCACTAAAGATCAAATTGTCAGATTGAAAATATATATGATTAATTATCTTAAAAAGATTTATCAATTTATAATTTATTTGAAGATTTTAAGTCATAATAAAATGTATTTTAAATTACGTACAAAAACAAGTATTTTTAGTTACCTAACCTTGCTCCTATAATATAACTTATAAGTATAATACAGTAATTCCTGACCTAACTTATCTAAAATTGGTCGATATTATTTATCATTGCCACGTTTCTACAAAGTAAAGTAAATCGTAAAAAGAAAATCAAAATAGTTAATAATAATAATTAAAAGATTAGAGCGGGAAGGGGTTAATTCAATTGATTGTCAATTATTGGAGGTAACAATACAATATGATCACTTTAACCTTAAATAAAATATAGTACCTTTAACGTATTATGCTTATTTTATATTTAAGTAGCATTATGATTTATCAGACTTTTTAAATACTTTTTCTTACGCATTTTATGTACAATAATATATTATATCAAAATATAACTAAATAACTGTATAAGTGATGTAAATTTTAGATTAATTGCGACCCAAACCTTACTGAATGTATCACAAGGTTAACGAGGTTAACGCGATTGTTAAAAATCCAAACCAATCGAGTTGTGTCCGTTGTGGAATTGGCATATTAATATATTGTCAAAATATAACTTTGTCGATTCATATTAAATGTTATTGTCATTTTGTGAGTTATGAATACATATTAATACGTAACATTATATAATATTAACATGATATACATAGGTACGTATTTAGGTTTATAAATAATGGTGGGAGGGGGGAGCTAGAGTCTGAAATTTTTTAGCTAAATAAAGCATTAGGTTATGGGTACAAAGTTATACATTTGTAACTTGTAAAATTATTCATTTTTATGAATCACTACAAAAAATAAATGAGACCAATATTTTAACATTTCTAAATTTGTTTCATAAATGTAAATATAGATAGGTACATAGATTACATACTATTTTGAATCAAAATACTATATTTTATTGATATTGTATTGATTAATAAAATTATTATTATGTTATACAGTATCTACGTAAATAAAATAAATATAGATATAATAATTACATTAAATTAAAAAAATATCATTAAATGTTGCTTATTATATTTTATTATCGTCCTACAGCCGATACAATTGTAATTAATAAACACAATATTGTGGTTTATTTATATTTTTGTTTTAACATTGATATTATCTACTTGTTAATTATATACACACACATCAATAATATGCATTTTTATATTATTCGAATTTAGCAGTATTTACTATGATTTAAAATAATATTATATACTGGTTACCCATTGTCTTACGATGAAAGACTTTCGAATTAATTAACGAATTACGAAGACTATTTAAAAAAAGGTAAAAATATAACTACTATTAGTACTATCGCCCCAACGTTAAAATTTAAAAAATTAAAATTAGTTTTAACAGTGCCGGCGGAAGGCGACTGCACAGGGCGGCAATTTTTTTTGGAATTTACAGCATTTTACGGCATTGTTTACAAATAAAAATATATTAATTATATAAAGGCGGCATATTAGCATATTATAAGTAATTGGCACAGGACAGCGAAAAACCTAGCGCCGGTACTGAGAGTTTTATATTATTTTATGTACATCGTATATTTATACGTATATTTGATAGGTTTCTACTGTTTAAAGCACTAGAAATTATACATAATTCACGATTATTAAATACAAATATTACTAATCATATTAAATATTTATATACACGTATATATAAATATAAAACAAAAATAGGATAAATAAGTAATTTGACAATTATATAATATTAATTCTAACCAATTAATAAATCAACTCATAGTAAAAAACAATATTTTTTTTATAAAATATTCAATTTCTTATAACTATAAAATAAAAAATTAACTTTTTATAGTGTAATAAAAAGTTATTAGAACAATTGCGATTTAGATACCACGCGATTTTTTTTTTTATTAAAACGTATGTATTTCAACGATAGTGCAAAAACAATATTGCCTAACCATTAGAGTTTTGAAATTCTATCATTAAAATGCATATATTTTTTATCGTTTTTATTAATTAATTTAATTTATTACATAATACGTCTTAATAATTAAAATATTATTATTCACAAACGTTCACAAATATTCATTAAATTGTAAATTGTAATTATCGTAATTCTCAAAATTCTGTGATTGTGTATTTATGTAGGTACCTACCTATATCTCCAGTACTCTCGCTTACAATTTACAAATTAATGATTTTACTTAGTTTATAAATATTATTAAATAAACTAAAATTCTAACCTTGTTTTTTCAAATTCGTCCCATCTTCGGGAAATTTTTTTTCCAACGAATGTAAAATGTAAGCATTGTAAACGAGCTGGTGATATCAAATCATAAGCCTTACATTGATAAGCGCAGCTCTACCAACTTATTTGCTCAATATTTTTATTTTTTTTCCAAATATTTACTATAGGTATTAATGGTACTACCAATAAGAATATTTTGTTTTGAAATACGCATAAACAATTATTATATTATATAGACAATGAATTGTCTGGAAAAACTGCACGTAATAATACTTAATCCTCAGCATTCAAAAAGGTTATTAACATTATTCACTTTATCCAGCAATGCGCAAATGCGCTTTACTATAATAATATAATTACCTATTAATTAATGATTCAAAATTTTAATTTAACCATATTAACTAAAAATTAAAAATATTGGATGTCTAACTTAATCTAACCTTGTGTGAGTGTTGAAAACGTGTCATTTATTTAAAACACTTCTTAGAAATATGTATATGATAGCCAATAGCCGTTTTTGTTTAGAAAGTATAATACGCTATGAGGTTTGCGGTGAGCTGGTCGATAAGCGTTAAAAACCCCATTTTTTAAATTTGTGAAAGATAATAATTATTTTACAATTATTAAAAATCATAATTCCTGGTAAATGTACTGGAATCGTATTATACGGCTGTATAATGCATATTCTATGTTCATATAGGTAACACTTATTTACCGGAAAAAAATAAATGTATAGTATACTAGTATAAATAAATTTTTTTTAACTATAATTTAGATAATTTGTGGAAAATATAACTTTATGGAGATAAAATTTACCGAGACCCATTATTAATTATTTAACGATAGTCGTGGTTACCGAAAAATAAGTTCAGGGGCATCATATACCGCACACCTATGATTTCACTCGTCAGCGTCAATAACATCAGATGAGTAATAAATTATTATTATAGGTGAAGCGTGAAGCCGTTGCCACAGGTAAGTACATAGGTAACACAAAATCACATTCATACATTTTAATTATATAATTAAAGCTGTTTATAACTTTATAAGATGTATTTTTACCGGTCATAACAGTGTTTTATCCCGTTTGATTCATGAAAAATCCGTGTACGGGAAACCCACTTAGGTATATATGGAATGTTTACAGAGAAAGACGCAGTTATTAACGTTTTGCTAGCCTCGTACGCGTTTTTTGTAGCGAAAATACGCATACGAAAATTGCAGGTATTGAATGTATCATCACAAATTGAGGTGTTTTAACTTAAAAATTGTTGTCATAGGTAATTTAAAATGTCTTCAAAATTATGAATACCTTCTTAATGCGAATTATCTTGAATTATCTTTTCCGTTGAATCATTTTAATTGAATACAATATAATTATATTTTTGCATTAAAGCATTATTATTTATTGTATATACCTATTACCTATAATAAGTATTACTTATTTTGATGTTTTGAAGAAAAAATAATTATCAACTGTTAAAATACCGTGATGTTGTTTACAACTTAAATTCTTATAATATAATTATTTTTAAATTTGAGTGTTTTTGAGCCAAGTGATCAGCTTATAATGAATCCTATGGGCTATAATTATAAATTTATAAACATAATAGTTTGCTATTGTTAAATAATTTTCATTCTGGGAAAAATGATGAAATGATGCAATAATTTGTAAATTTTTTATTTTAAAACGAATTACACATTACATACAATACATGTATAATGATGGTTAATTTTTTTTTTTTGTAGTTGATACTTTATTTTAAAATTTGAAGTTAGTATACGTAGATATTATGAATAAGAAATTATGCTTATTAGTTATTTGTATCAATGAAATGCCAGCCGAAGACAGTAATATTATAGTTATTTTTAAAATAGATTTAGGTCTGCATGTTTTTCGATTTGCTTTATTGCCATCACGACGAGTACAATCTTTAACAATGTAAACCGAAAAACGCTCATGTGAAAATGTGATACTTACGTACAATACGTTTGATAGTGAAACTTGGGCTTTCTAGTTAAATAAATTATTTTTTTAATTTTAATTTAGTACTAGAAAAAAATTCCTGTTTGAATAACAAGTTTTGTTTGGAGAATATTAGTCAATTTTCATAAAGAGCATTTTTTCATACATCATGTTCATGAATATCTCGTAAGTTTTTATGTAATGTATTGCATCATTTGCCTTAATTATTTTAAAGAAGGCCTTGATTAACTGATAATTATAATTAATTAGTTATTGAATAAATTTGAAAATTTCTGGTCGAGATAACATACGTAATATAGTGAAATAAATAACATCAAAATTATCAAAACTGATATCTGAACTCGTCGCATAACATATTATATTATGTATATTTTATACGAAGACTGTTTTGTCATATTTTGCACCTACATCAGTCCAGGTATTGTTCAGGTTTAAATTTTAATGATTATTATAGTTTAATAGGTATGTTTTTTTTTTTTTTATAAATTTGCCTCGCTCTATATTATCTATTATTTAAGTAATATAATATATTATATTGATATTGCAGTAGGTATACATAAACATAATAGAAGAGCGTGTCATTGTACGTTCGTCCTCGTACTACCGCAACTATGCTATTTTAGGTCTAGGACTTAGGTACTCCACTGACGCCCTCTCGCAATTTATTAAGTTCAAATTTTTATATTACCTATGTTTTAAAAAACTAATTATTATTAAAAACCAAAATCCAATCGTGAAGAAACATTTTTATAAAATTAGAAAAAAAAGAAATACCAAATGTTTTGGAAAACGAATGTATAATACCTACTATTATTAATTATTATAACATTATCAAAATTAAAAGTAGATACGTTTTAGAATACATTTAAACTATAATTTTAACTTTAAAATCCTATAATATTTATTTATACCAAGTATAAAAATAGTTTCTGCAATTATTGACTTTTGATTAATTAAATTGTAAATGACGTAATGATTATTATAATTATTATTATTGTTATCCAAATATTTCTTGTGATTTAGCTGTGTTGATATTGTTTGTTTATCTCGGAATTCAGTTTTAAAAGTAGTTACAATTTATTTTTAATTTTCCAAAAATATTATTTATTCCTATTTTAGTTTTTTTTTATTTGCGTATAGAAAATTAATTTTAGAAACTAAACTGGGTATTTGTATGTTTTTAAAAACTTAAAAGAAACAACTCACAAATTAAAATACTATGTAACCTTTATTGCCCTTTTCCATCACTTTTCTCTTCATTCAATTCTCTCTGGGCGCACTGTATTTTAAAGTTTGGGACCAATTATTAGTATGTACCCAATAAATTAATAAAAGTTATATTTTAATTATATTGTCACATTCATCTATTAATAGTTATTGAGTAGGTAATACATATATGAATATAAATGAACACCGTATTTTGCGTTTAAATTTGAAAAGAATATTTACATTTTTTTTCATACATCAGTAATAGATTAAATCTAAAGTGTAGGTAATACATATCGTGAAATCTGATGATCAATAGATTAAGAGGACTTTGAACTCGCATGTGTTGTATGTCTTACACATGATATACCACATAGCAAATTTTCTCATGATCGACGTGATTATGGACTACACATTTCGTGTACATTTGGGCTCTCGTCTTAGTGCGAAACGTACCCGGTGATCAATAATATTCACCATAACTAGGATAACTGCAGTCTGCAGAAGTTGCTCAACAATGACCAGTGGTAAGTACGTAATATAGGTTCTCGATAACACGTCAACAAAATCCTTAAATAAACAACTACATTTATTTTATTTTCGTCAAAATTTACGATTATACAGAACTATTAATAAATAATAATATAGTAAAACTGCTATCGCGATTCACGGTGTGTTATTACATTTGAGTTCAACGGTCAGAAATAAGGATATAATATCATAATAACTGTTTTGTACAGCGTCGTTGCAGTGTCCTTGATGTCGTTGTAAATTTATGATGCAATGTTTGTATGGTTGTACAAACTAGACCAAAACGGACGTCGTTACAAACACGTGAAATTATCGAACGAATATTTTAAACCCATGTCGTACTACATAATAAGTAATAACTATTAATAACGTACCACGTATGTAGTGGTGATCCAGGTTAACCGGGTTATATCCCTTCCTTCCTTCCCAAAATACCCGACCGATCGGTATAATTTTGTTATTTCCAAAGGAGCCGATTTTTGGTGTAATATGTTACCTTTTATTCTTCTCAATTATTATTTATCGTCAAATGTTTTATTTTTATTAACTTAAAAAAAGATTTAAAAGATTGAAAATAATTCTATGAAGATCAGTCGCCGTGTCTCTGAGGTGAAGGCAAATTATTGCAAATACGCGTAGATTGTTATTTGTTGGTACCTATCTATATCATAGACATAAACATCACCAATGGGCAATGACGAAATAGTTCTATTAGAAAAACACGACATTTTCTCGTGATAAATTTATAGGAGACTAGAAAAAAAATGTTAGAAAAACCAGATACGTTTTTGACCAATTTACGTAATTAAAACTATGACCGCAGACCGAATCCATTCCATAAACAGTTAGCACCGTGTGCAGCGATAAGGTCAAATGTACATTCAACATTGGTTTGGTATAATGAAAATTAAGAATCTATAACCGTCGATATAATAATATTATTATTGAAAATTACGGTTAAAGAAATACACTAACATAATATCAATGTTGTTTCCATTTTAAGAGGATGTTATACTCGTAAAACGTGTTATATCCACTTTAAAAAACCAGTACAACATGGTCAATTTTCGTTCAACGTTAGTCACTAATTTTGTGACGTTACTACGTTAGTTCCAGTATTAAATGTATTATAATAAATAATTAACATACTATTTAACTCAAAGGTAACACAACGGCCAACTTTATCTGTGTTATTTGTTAGTTATGTATGATATTATATAATATTTAAACGAATTATAAGTATTTTTAAATGGCAATATTTTACACTCATAGCTCGTTAAAAGTTTAAACAAACGTATAAATACAGATAATGTTATTATTTTTAAGTTTAATAATTAGTCAACTCTCTCTTATATTAAAGCTATCATAACAACAAATTGGTTCTATGACAATAATTTGGTATGTTGTATGTGAACATAACGTGGTACCATTGATTAAATATATTAATTCACGTTTATTTTACGTTTTTGTTCAGACGAAAACAACAGACGCGGAATGTTGATGGGACGTCTTATCCAATATAATATTGTAAGCGATTTTAATTGAAATGGAAATTCGAAATATTTTCAGGATGGTCCAGTACTCTTGTCGTTGATTGGTAATTGCATAGTTATAAAATTATGTAGAGTATTGACAATTTGTCGAAACACGCATTTACTAGTATGTTATTGACGTATAATGTCTCTTATGAGGGGTTCTAGTGTGATTTTCGATGTAGTATAACACTATTCAGTAAGTCGAAAGACCAAAGCGAGTAATAACATAATATTAATAATTTCTTCTAAATGTCAAGTTTAAATATCATGTTTTTATTTTTAAACATCAGTACAATTATCGTGTCATATCGTTTTTGGGATAGGAAATGTTTTCATTTCCAAATTCCAAAACATAATATGCTACTTTGCGTTTTCTTTAAAATCTTAAACAACTGTAAAACGTGTAACTGTGCAAGTGTCATGAATAATTACTATTCTACAGAAATATTCAGCGTGTGTTGAACGCACACTAAATATTGGAAGGTGTAATAACATTTTATTTCTTAAAGTTTAAAAGGGCGTTATATATTCATTTATCGGATTCGCTTTGAATTTCACGCGTGACGTTCACTCGATTTATTTGTCATTATTAATGTGCAATGTGCACCGTACGTCCAAACGTTTTGTACCGACCGACATTATATTTTATTATCGAATTGCATGCCAGCAGTGTTATCTCTTAACCGACGATGATTTGTTTTCACACGCCCGGCTAACCTTGAACCCGTTGCTCGTTGAAACTTGAAGCTACGAAAAATATTGTATACAAAAATACGTAAACCGTATTCGACCACACACTTTTTTTGAATGTCTCCTAACTACGGAAAACAAATAATATTACTGACATTGTTCAATAATTTTTAAATATTTGTTTACACCCACACGAATATTGTAACCAGTTGAATAGCTTATAGCTTATATGTTTATTATAGCTGATCATATATATTATTATTATACGACGTTGTCGATCTCAAATTAATTAATTAATTATTAATAAAAGTGGATTTACCCAGTTTAAAACTGTTAAATTTAAACTACACAATATGCTTTTCACGATCACTTGGGTGGTTTGGTCTCAATATAAAATACAAGTTTACAATTATATACAATCATAATACCTAATCGTTTTATTTTATCATTCAATAGCGTAGCTATTACATAGCTGTACAAACAAAAAATATGCAAAATTTTAAAATTTGCTTCTGAGTACTTATAAGTTTTGATGATTAATTAGTATATAAAAATACCTTAACCAGAACAATAGATATTTTTCATTTACGTGTAGAATATATTTTTTTTAATACATTTTCGGTTTATATTATTTGTAGAATATTGTAGATATCTATTTAGGTAAGTATAGTATATTATTATATGTGAAACATGAATAAAACATTTCGATGAAAAATAAAAATAATGGATCCTGTTTGAAAGATAAAAAGAGTTGTGAAATTGAGGAGGGGGGCTTATAATTCAACTATTTCTCCAGGGGTTCTGGCGACAATTTCGCCCACGTATATTTCAAAAAATGGTTTATTAATATAATGAATACACTGTATATTATAATAATTTATGATTTAAAATACCTATTTTATATACCTATATAAATTGAAAATTTGTCAAGTTCAAAGATAATTTTTAACGACCGTTGTCGTTATATATTCATATTACGGTAATTAGGTAATGCTTTCGAATTTCAATGTCATTATTTCTTATAAACTGGTTCAATCGAAATTATATTTTCACACAATAATATACTTGTATGAGTATGAATAATATGTGTCAGTGTAACGCAAATTACTATTTATTATTCATGAAAATATAAATATGTAATATCGTATTTTATTAAATAATATAGTAATATATTATATTTATTTGATGGTCAATAAAGCATACATGCAACTTACAGAATTGATACCGATTTGGCCATCAACGAAGTACCAATCTTAACAGGTATAAGATAATGCTAAGTAAAAGATAATTAGGTATTAAGTTTTTTTAGATTAGGTCTCATACTGAATGGTTTTTACTGGACGATTAAAACATTTAAAACATTCAACGACGACATTTCTCATTTTAAATACCTGTGGTAATATAGAAAATTATTTTATAAGTTATTGATTATTGATTGAATGAGAAATTACATTCCTTTACCAGACTTAGTATTTTGGACGTTTGTACGTTTGTTAAAGTCATTCTAAGACAATAAATCAAAAACATTAGTTTATTTTATTAGCTACAATACTTATTACACTTAACACTGGTCGATTCGATGATGTTATTTGAATTAATTTATAATATAGATTTAAAATTTAAAAATAATATTATTCTATAATTAATAATTAATTTAAATTATTATTTTCTTAATAAATATCAAATTATATCAACAATTGATTTTTAAATGTTTATAAAAATTGAATGTGTTACAGTATTACAAGAAAAATTAGAGTGGACCTTGTATTAAATTACATTATTATTTTTTTCACTAAAAACAGTAAAAACAAAATATAATGTTATTAACACAAATAGCATAAGAAGAGCTGTAAACATATCGACAATATTATAAGATGATTAAGATGACTGGGATATCATAATATGTTTATAAACGTTTGGTGAACATTTTTAATTTCTTTAGTTTTTCTTGTTAAATTACAAAATATAAAATAATATTGATTTTGTTAAAAACTGGGGTTTTTCTACAATATATTTTTATTTTATTTTTTAAATTATACATTTAATGCTCCTTTTATAATATAAGAAAAATATGTATATTTTTTTAATTAAAAATTTTTAAATATTACAGTTTATAACGAAAAACTACTTTTGATTATTTCGTCCCCAATAAGCATTGCTTATGGTTAAGCATATTGTCAACAAGACTTTTGTTTTTAAGTAGAATTAAATTATTAAGTAAATATAAAATATTATTTATTCAATGACCCCCCCCCATCTGTGATTAGTTTGATTCGTTATCAAGTTATCAATAAACAATAAATACTTTAATGTGTGTTTTAAATTTTTTAACAAATCATAATTATATTATGAAAATAATATACTTAATTTAGATGGACACTCATGAATGATAATAATAATAATAATAATAATAATAATTATAATATTGTTATAATTTGTATAATAATTCATCTGGTATCAACGGAACATGCAGAGTAAAAAATGAAAGTCGTTCAAGGAAATCCAGCCTATATCATATTATTATACTCACAACGGCGGGAATAAATATAATATAAACATTACCAGAGTCCAGAATTCAAATTGCGGATATTTTGTATCAATACGACTATATTATGATATTATGTAATATAATATTATGTCATCGTATTTTTTCGGCATAATCTTTCGTTTTATACTTTTAAATAATGTTATTCTGATAAACAATAATAGATAAATAAGAAGAAAATAATCGAAACTGCATGAGCATCAGTAAACGACGATATAATTAAATTGAGGTCAACGCTTTCGCGCCTAGGCGAAAAAGGTGCAATCGTGGGTGTCCGTGTATACCTACTATTAAGTAATTTCAGTGTTTGAGAGTTAGAGTTAGGTATATAGGTTCTTACACTGAAGCTATTAAAAATGCTAAAATATGCATTAAAAAATAAAAATAACCTATAATAGTAAAACCATTTTTTCCAAAATATTATATTATTTATATTTATTTAACAACATTTTAGAAATAGACGAGAAGTTGATGACAATTAGTGGATATCAACATGGTATACTCGTATTGATAATATAATAATAAAGAGTCATTAAATATTTTAACCAGACAAAAACCAATCTAAGATATTTAGTCAGATTAAAATAATACTTTTTAAAATCTGAATGGACCGATGAATGTATTGTTTAAACAATCATATGTATTTTTTCTGTCTGTCATTACGCATTTTGGAGCTGTAAAATTAGGTTTTCAATTTTGATATTTTTTTTGCTGAGAAATTGAATTCAGTTAGTAGGTACCTAAGGGAACCTCAAAAGTACAACATTTTCTTAAAAAATTGAGAAAAACAGAAACTATGTTGTATTTAATGAAAACGATTTTCTTATTTGAATGTAATATAAAAATGAATAACCATCAATTATCAACATAAGTACTCGAGAATTTTACTAAATGTTTATATTAGCATTTTCTATATATGTTAGTAATAGTAATAGTATAATCTTTAAAATGTTTGACTAGGCATTTGTATGCTATTTGTAATTCAACCTTCTAAAAATAAAATGAATTCGATATCGTACAACGTTAACGTTTTTGGAATAAGTTTAGGTACTATAGAATTTTAAGTTATTTATAGGACTGTTAAATTAAATTAGGTATACTGCACATTTTAAGGTTTTCTGATAACAGACATTTAGATATTTATATTATTTACAGCTTAAAATGTTAAGATATCAGTAAAGTTACATTAACAAGAAATGTGCGACCCAATAATCTAACTATATGCATTTATGATATTACAGTACTCCAAGGCCTATAATTGGGCACAAACGGTAGACAACGATGACGGGGCTGAATTC
>VUJU01003453.1:0-25690 GCA_009835225.1 Aphis craccivora | reverse complement strand
CCACTGATAAAAATACATTATTTTTAATTAATGCTTTCACATGGTGTGTCGCCACAAAATTGTGGTGCCACAGACGGGTTTATGTGGTCGGTCCTCGCTAGAAATCGTGCCACAGTTTGTGGCGCCACAGTTAGTAATACATTGAAACAGTACGTTCATTTCATACGGACCACACCACAAACGAAGGGGTCGAATATTGGTCATTATTATAGGTGTGTTAAATTTGAATTCAATGATATATCATTGTATGCAATTTTTAACATTATTTAAGGATTTAAAAAATTAAAATTCCAAATTTTACGTACCAGCATTGTAACATATTATAGGTTTTTACATTTCAGGTTTTATGTGCTCATATAGGTGATTCTGGTGATTAGTGATTGATTACTATAATTTGTTATGTACTTATAATCATAATTTTGTTTTTTCAAAACAAATTGATTGCCACGTGAACCCTGTGAATGCTCGATAGTCTTATGTTATTAATATTACATAGGTATTGGATGTAAACGTAGACCTACCTAATTCCAACCTTTAATTTCACATTAATTTTATAAATTTACAATACTATCTGTTCGTTTGGAAGAAGTATTGATGATTATTTTATTTTAACGAGTAAATATAATTATAATAATTTATTTGGCTTAAAAGAATTAAAAAAGGCAAATATTAAAAATAGGTTGATCAACTACAGATATTTATCTTTAATTTTTTATAAATTATCAAAAACCATGACTACCTGTACCAATTAACTTGCAAAATATTTCTACAGAGTAAGAACCAAGAGAAATTTTATATATTATTTTACTTATAAACACAGCCACCATCATGATGAAAATTGAATAATATTTTTTCAAATCATATTTATTTAAGTGTTGTTTTTCAACTGTTATTTAACTTTATAAATTGGTGAAATGAAATAAATAATTTTTTTTTTAAGCTAGTGATTAATGACTACCTCAATTGTTTGATTATTATTTTTGTGATCATAGTAGTACCAATAAAATAGAATGCAAATAGAATTTGTCACTTTCATATTATGAAGCCTGGGTGATGAAAGTGGCCTGAAACTACGAAACTTCGAATCAATATTGCTTATAATTCTGGATATAAATCAAATATTTGTGATTTGTTATAATATTAATTTAAAAAAATTATGTATAAGTATATAACATTATAATATCACACTAATCACTAATGAATAATTGTTTTATAAAAAAATTGTGTATTTATGACAAAAAAAAAAAAAAAAAGAATAGATCAAAATAATTAAAAGATAACATATAATTACAAACAAAAGATAAATCTCTGAGCACAATTATTATAGTTTTTGGTTTTCAAGTAAATAAATATAATCAATTTTTATTCATTTTATAATTTAATAATTTTTGAAGATTCTTATATAATTGTAGTTAACTAAATAAATTATAAAGTTATATACAAAATAGAGATTCATAAATGAATAGTTCTTATATTCCTAAAAATCAAGTATAGGTGTAGTACTAAATAAATATATAATTGAGATTACACAAGAGACATACAATTTCAAAAGAATTTTTATTTGCAACCTATTTACAATAGTTTTGGTTTTCCTAATTTAATTATTTGTACTCACACTATAGAAAGTAAAAAAAAAAATGAAAATCACAGAAATTTATATGAACTGTATTTTTAACTTATAATACTAAGTAATCAGTCTAGGAGAATGTAGTCCTTCAATAGATTTTTGTATTTGTGGCAAATGAGAACATCCCGGTGGCCCCCAATCATGAAGTCCAGCTTGATTTGCCAATCTATGAGTCAATTTATGAGCAATTGAAAATCCTCCACTTCCTTCTAATTGAGTCAATACAATTATAACTTGTCTAAAAAAAAAAAAAAATGTATGAATAATTTTTAAATGAAAACAATTAACATGATTATATTGTTTCTTACCTATGCAGAGGTGGAACAGAGTCAGTAGTTTTGAGTAATCCTCTAGTTGACATAACATTATAACTTTCTTCACAATCACATTTTACATGAATCCAACGATTTGCATGACGATTTTCTACTACAACAACTAATCCAGCCCATCCTTTGGTCAAATAGTAAGCAGTCATTCCTTCTCGGCCCTATAATATTATTTGTTGTAATTATTATGGTTTATTATATTATCTAATTAAAATAGATAAACTTACTTCATGTCTTTGTCCTTTAGCTAAGGTTAAATTAATAATTGTGTCTGCCAAAACAAAGGAAGGTGGTGATACTTGTTCTACCAATAATCGTTTAGAACTATGAATCGCCAAAACAAACTCGGGGTAAACTGAAGGATCTACCAAATCTACAAATATAATATAGGCACATACATAAGTATTACAAGTTATACTAGGTTTATTTTATTTTTGTGTCATGATAAGAGTGATTTACCAAAAAGATGCTTTATTCAAATTTTGATGTTTTGTAAATTTTTAATTTACACTTAAGACAAGTGGCAGCTCGTATATAGTTTACAATAGGGGACACACAAATATTTTACTTTAACATGAAATTATGAGCATTTTTATATTTTAGTATTATACATACTCAGTAATTACTTAAAAATTTAGATATTGTAAAAATCCAATAAGAGAAAATAGATCATTTTTTTACCTTTAAGTTTAATAATAGGTTAATTTATTTTAATATTAAAAACACATTAAAATTGGTTGTACTAAAATCAAATTTACTATGTAAATTTACAGTTTGTAAGATGGAGACAACATAACCTATAGTAGTATAGTGTAGCATCTTCTTATGCAAACAATATATTTAGATACATTTAAAATGTAATTATTTAAATTAGAAAATGAATAAGTTTTTGAGTTTGTGAAATTAGGATAATAATCCATGCTAATAAATTTTAAAATTATATTAATTATTATTAATATGAGTAATATACTAATATATATTAACATTTCATAATTGTATAAATAATAACTAATTAATGAGTATTGAATGAATAAATATTATGAGTATTTTTTTTAGAATATATTATGTAAAACTATTATGAAGAACTATTTTTACTAGTACATACATTTTAATATTTGCCAAAGGACTCTCCTTTAATTTGAAAATATGATCTTAATATACTTAAAAATTCCACAGATTAGAAACTGATTGCATTAATAAAGGATAAAAAGAGGGGTTTTCATGCTTGGCTAATCACTTTATATATATTAGCATAATCATATAATTAATAAAATTAAAATAACCTGTGTGCCAATGATTAAATGCCAAACAAACAACAACATAAACATCTGGTTCCAACATTTTGTGTGAGCTAACAAATCCACGAACTTGACGTTTGCTATGTTCAACAAGACGACCAATGCATATAGGTTTTTCAGATGAAACTTCTCTACTCCTCATTACTGCTACACACAAATCGAGTTGACTTCTGTTACACTTTTCTGATTTCCTAAACAGATAATATGCATAGCAACATTAGTTAATATTTTTAATTTAAACAAAAATCAATTTGCCTTTGTCCTTCTTGAAAAAGAGTAAATTCTGCTTCGGTTGGTTCCGAGACTGTGAGGACTACACAGGATAAGTGATCAGTTGAAGATAATGGTGGCAAATATCCCTTAAGTCTTACTTCGTTCCACATATTATTCCTTACTTTACATATATCAATACAATCAAAATACCTAAAATATAATCAACACATACTAATAATAATAAAAAAACAAAAACTATATATTCCTGTTAATTATTACTTTAAAACATCATCATATGATATCCAAAATACTCCTTCACAACACCCATCTGGCATCAACATTGCTTTTAATTTATCTGACCACTTGTCAGAATCATCAGACCAATCACCATTCCACGAGAAATGTCCCCAAGGATTTCTTAATTTCAATAACCGATGATTATCAATATCTCGGACATCCAATACAGAATAGGCATGTCTTGGTCTTAGTCCTTTGTTTTGGTATGCGTCTTCATCAACTTTCATATTACCTCCTCCACAAGATGCTCCCATTAAGAAACCAGCAAGGCGAGAACTTAGTAATTGTGCCCATATCAAGTCACGATCTAGTTCATCTTCAGTTGGAACCGATGATGGTTGTAATGGTACACTTTCACAAGGTGCTCCAGTTAACGTAGCAAGTCCTTCGATTGCTCTACCAGAAACAAGTGCTTCATAGCAACCATGGAGTTTAGCTATTGCTTTTTCTATCAAGGGAACCCATAATTGTTTACGTTTTGCCTGTTGAATTATTAACTATTATTTCAATATACAGAAAAAGAAGGTGTTGTACAAACCTGACTATATACTAAATTTCCCTTATGGTCACATGGTAATAAATCATCAACAAGAACTGTGGTCCATTTACCATCTTTACAAAGTCGAACTTGGTATGCACCTTGTTGACAAAAATCTTTGGTAACCATAACATGTCTAACTAAATCTTCACGTTCTGCCAAGACTGTTAAAGCGCTTAACAGCCAACAATTACCCAAAACACCTGAATTAATAGGCATTAATCATTAATACTAAGAAAAAAAAATTATAATTTTAGTCTAACTAATATCTTCAAGATTAATAAATTTTACTTTTTAATTTTTAAATAGCTTAAAAATAAGATAATATTCTAAATTATATATGTATTATAATAATGTATTTTAATTTATATTTACCTTGAATTATATCTGAAGGTTTTGGTTTTCTAAACACAGTCCAGCATGATTCTTTATCTAATTCTGAACAGATAATTGATTCAGGTCGTAACCATTGTGTTACTCGACAGCTCTCGTGTTTTTCTGTATAATATAAAGATTTGGCAGCTGGGGGAAAAGAATCATCAACAAATTCTTGACTGTTCTGTAATATTAAAAATAAACTTTTATAGTATTACAATTAATGCAGGTTATTTAATTATAAAGGTTATTAAAAGCATTTTATTATTATTATTATCATTATTAAATATTCAATCAGTAAAATAATTTTACAATAAGAATATGCATTATAATAAAATATTTGGCATGAGTTACATGATAAAAGGAATAACCCAATGACTATACTTTATATTGATTTAATTTTGTTGAGTCTTGATAAGTTGAATTTCAAGAGAGGTAAAAATTAATTTAACTTATGTACTTTTCAAGTTATAAATATTGTATTGAGTATATCGGAACTCCTTAGAAATAAAAAAAAATTTGAGTTATCAAGACTCAAATGTATAGAATTTAATTAATTTTTGTAAAACATTAGGCAATTAACATTAATAGAAATTAGAAATATTGTATTATTTACCTAATAATAAAAATTTAATTTAATAAGCTAATAAATATTATTTAATTTAATATCAAATCTTGATATTATAGGTATCAAGTACCTACATGATGTTAATTGCTTTAATAATATGTAATAATAATTTTTATTTTATAACTAATTTTTTACTGTTACTATTTTCAACTGATTCAAATGGACATGAAAATGCAATTATTATATTATTGTGGATAGTTAAAAGCACAGTACTTTTTATACAATAATTTAGAATAGGATATGTTAACAAAAGTAATCTATTTACTTGAATACAAAATAGCACTATTTCATTCCATTTCTCTCGTGCTTCTTGCTCTTCAATTTTTCTTAAGTTTTCCATTAATTCACTTTGTTTTTTTGGATGATTTGATATTAATATAGAAGAATAATATTCTGGTTCAAGGTGTTTGTGACACATTACACACCTTTTAGCATTTGGCTCATTTTCAAAAGTACAAGTTGGACATTGACTATCCGAACGCCGTTTTTTATTTGCCCGTCTGTCTGTTTTACAGGCTTTACATACTAGTGCTGATATTTTATTTTTTAATGTACACTTATCACATGTCCAATACTCCCGTAATGTTCCATCATCAGGGCAAAGACTTTTAGCTTTTGATCCACCACAAGCATTGCAAACTGTTGTATTAGGATCATTAAGTAGAGTACAACGTCTACATGCCCATTTTTTCTTGGGAGGTGTGTAGCGTACACAATCACGCATCATTGTTATAGCATTCCAACCACATGATTCACAGGAGTCTGACCAAAATGGATTTAAAGTAAAAGAACATTTTTCACATGTCCAATTACTGGTTGATTTTTTTTCAAAATCTACAACAAATTAATAATACACATTATTATAGATTAGAATAGATTATACTTTTATTATATACTTACCGTTTGGCATTTTAATAGTAATAGGGGCAATTTCATTTTTTCGGTCATCAGTTTTTCTAAACGAATCACAGTTTTGACATTGTTGAGTTGAACAGTTTCTAATTCTACAAGTATTACATAACCAAGAGTCACTTTCTGTTGTAAGTAGTGTTGAACTCTTTGATGGTCTAACAAACATATTCAAATCATACTCAAATCCATTCCATGATTTACGTCGTTGTAAAACAACAGACTTAAATTGAAGTTTAACTACACATGGTTTATGGTCAATATTGGTTGGATCTCTGTGAATTTAAATTAAATATAAATTTGAATTCATAAAATACAAGAATTCTTTCTCTTACGCATCATCAAGTCTTAAGGCTCCAGCGGCAATTTCTGCCTCAGCACACAGAATATCAGTGACATAAGGCGTAGGACATCCATGAATGGTCCGTGTTTTAAGATGGTCCACTTTTTCCTTACACTCATAACTTCTATGTACATTACATCGAATACAAGTCAATCGATCTGTGGGATTAATCAGTGAACAAGAACTACAATGCCATTGAAGGACCGAAGCAATCGATCCCATGTCAACAACTGTAAAATAATAATAACAAAACAATTAAATAGTTAATTGAATAATTAAATATAATAAATTAGACATCATATTTTAACTCACTATAAACATCACACTAAAATACATTTGTAGAACGACTTCGTTCTATGAATCGAAATATCGAATAAAATTGTCTAATTTCATTTTTTAAACTAGAAGAATAGTAGTCAGTAAAAAATAAATCATTACATTTTGAAACTTAGCCATTATCAGAACAGCTGTTTATGGTGTTTATTTATTGATATTTGATGTTATCAAATGTGCGCGCGATTTATGCAGGGCAACCAAATTTTGAATACAAATTAACGTGTTCGTGTAAAAACCCACCCCACGCTACTAACAGTGACGGACATGCGAACGTTTTTCTCCCGCGCAATGTTTGTTTTACGTAATAAAACGTTTAAACCTCTTATAATATTTATTAATTTATTTTTTCAAAATAGTCTATGCCAGGCCATCACAGCCACTGAATACTTACAAACATTAATCGAAATATGTATCAGTTCAGTATTATGGTTTAGATAAAAAGTATAACACTTGTATTGAATATAATAGGTAGGTAATATTAAATTAGGTTACGCCGCGGTTCGAGTAAAAACTAAAAAGAAAACAGCTTTATTTAATCATATCATAGTATATTTTATCCTTTATGTTAACATTAGAAGATAAATTCTGTAGAGAACGACATGTTGGCGTTCAAATATACAGTATAGTTACCTATCAAATGTCGTTTATTACTGCAGTAGGTATATTATACCTACCTAATGAAGCCATATAATACATATCTACATAATTCACGTTTCTCTTCGTTATTCGTATTGATTTCAATGCCACAAATGTTTAAATTTATACATAACTATCAACTCATCTGTTGTGCAGTAAAAAAAAATTAAAAATGTTGGCCGTTACAAACATATTGAGAGCATCGCTTCTTGTCACTTGTGTAGTGTTAATATTGTTTTTTATTATGTCAATTAAACAGTTTAATAGAGATCAAGAAAAATTTGAAAATTTCATTAAAAAGTACAATAAGAGTTACGTGAATGGAACAGAACATGGTATAAGATTCAAACAATTTAAGGTGAGACAGTATAATATAAGCCTATAAATATGTGTTTAACGATATACCTACCTATAAGTATTACTTTAAAAATTTTATACAATGTAACATATTATTGTTAAAATATAATATTTATACTGAGTTACATAAACAATCATTAAACATTTAATGAATCAAAAGTGAGCTAATAGACCTTTAAACGTGTTTTTTTCATAGAATTTTATAGTAAATCATTAAATTAACAAATTTTGCATTTATAACCTGAAATAATATATATAAATTACTACCTACTTAAAAAGTTTAAACTAATATTAATACAATAATTTATATAATATTCAAAAACATTAGTATATATACAAAAATTAATTAGGTAGCATCGTTGTAATTGTGAACCTGAACATTATATGAATGTTATATAAGTACCTATGTAACCTACGTATTAAGGTTCAATATTATTCGACTATTATATAGTATAGGTATATACTATATACCTACAATAATATATTTCAATTAAGAAAGTAAAGAGTAGAAATATTTTAAAACAACTAAATTTTACATAAATAGTTTTATAAAACAGTTCACGTTCATCGTCCAACATGAACAGACGTCGTTTTCGTTTGTTCGTTATCTTTTGCACACTACACTAATGAGCTTAATTTAATATTGTTAATCAAAACATGTCTCGGAATACCTCGAAACGAAATTTATCTTCATTGTCATCATCTCCAACCACCAAATCTATCGGGAACCAAAGTAAAGTATTCATCACACCAAATCGCTATGCTTCCCTCTCCGAGGACAACACTTTCGATCAGGAGGTGTTCAGCCCTCCCTCTATTGTTATACCACCCAACACACCGCTCAGCCACTTGGAGCCCTCTCCAAATAAAAATGTTTACATTGCACCTCCCTCTTATTTAAGCAATGGCTACGAATTCAACACGCTCAAGAAATCTCTACTCGACCTTGTCATTCCTTCGGGTATTAATTTTAAAAATACTCCAAAGCACCTGATTATCAGCACCGACGGCGTCACTAATTATAATTTAGTTTATAATTACTTTATTGCTAACGAAGAGATTAATTTCCACACATATCTACCTAAACAATCGAAACCTATGCCGTATTTATCAGGCACCTCCATCCGTCCACTGCTGTGGAAGACATACAAGCCAGCCTAATCGATGTAGGGCACGAAGCAATTCGGGTCTCTAATATTCTACATCGTATCACTAAAAGACCCTTGCCTCTTTTTTGAATTGATCTAAAAGCTGCTGATAACAACAACGATATTCTCAAATTAAATCTGCTTCTTCACACCAGAATCAAAATAGAGCTGCCAAAGAAAAATCTCTCCCCTCCACAATGCTAAGATTATTAAGCTTACTATCATCATACTATAGTAATTTTTGCCACCAGTCGCCACGTCGCGTCAAATGTGGAGATTACCATTACACTTCAGAATGTACTAAATCACCGTCAGAACCCGCCAAGTGTGTCCTATGCTCGGGGGAGCACACAGCCTCATACAAAAGGTGCCCAGTGTTTAAGAAACTTAGTGAAAATCGCTCAATCACATCATACCGTCTATAAACAAATTAACTTCCAGCTCCAATCAGAAGCAAAAACGTTATTATGCCAATATTACTGCCAACACTTCACCCACACAAAGTCTAATTTCTAAATTTCTCGACGAATTTAAAGCCATAATTAATCCTTTATTACATCTTTTAACTACATTTGTCAATTATCTATTCCCATCTTCTTTTCCTATACCTTCTCCTTAAAATGATTATAAAACTATATTATATATTATGTCAATATTGTAATCGTCGAGCTAGTTTTTTAATAAAAAGCAAATAAAAAAAAAAAAGTTTTATAATACGTACGCATCCTATTTATTGTCATTATTATTCTTTCAGGAATCGTTAAAAACTATTCAACTTCTGAGACAGAGTTGTAATGGATGTAACAACTACGGAATTACTGAATTTTCAGATTTATCTCCAGATGAATTTACCAAAATACATCTTAATTCAATCACATTAAGGACGCCACATACGGGAACTTTTAGTATGACAAGATCTAAGCGATCTATTACAACAGCAACCTTATCAAGTATTGACTGGTAAATAAAATATAAAGTTTTTGATAATAGCGAATACTTACCTAATCTAGTTATTTTTTTTAAATAAAATAATTTTTTTAGGTTAAATTTGGAATCAATAATTTTAAACATCTTATTTATTTATATAATTATAATTATTTATTTTTTATTTTTTGAACTATATTACATTTTATTATTTTAATTTATTTTACCGACACAGTGTGGTTTTAAATAAACATAACTAATAAGAATTTAAATTTAAGTTTAAATAATTATTTGATAACTAAAACTATTCTGTGAAGAATCTATATAAAAATTAGTACACGTTTTGACTTTCCTTATTAATTATAAAAAAATTTTAAATTAACTATTCATTCTCAGTAAAATATATTCTCTATAATTTAATATGACTTATACATAAAAACATGTACTTATTACGATGTTTGAATTTCATGAATAACAGTAGGAAATAATAATTGATAGAAAGCTCTCGGTATAGTGATTTAGGGAGAGGGACAAGGGAGCAAATGCTCCGGGTGGTAATTATTTGAAGACGAAAATCATAAAAAAATGTAGTTTTTTAATTATCAATTATTTTTAGTAAGTTTTATTAATTAATGAGAAATATACGTAACTAGCGGTACAGATTCCATAGTAATAATAGGTGTTTGTCAATATATTGTGTAACTGTGCTAACCTGACGATTTATAAAAGCCATAATTGATAGCATTTGGGTCTTGTACCAATACGTATTAGTACTTACATTCACTATTCACATTCTTTTTTAATATACCAATACATTAATACACATATATCCTGATACAAATAAATATATAAGATTTTGATCGAAGCGATTAATGTATTGATTTTACAATAATTTTTGTTTTTTTCCTGTTGTCATTTACTTTTGGGATATTAAAAATGTTTTAATTTTTAACTTGGGAAGGGAGAGATTTGGAAGACAATTGGATATAGGTGATATTTTGAGAGGTCAAAAGCAAAAAATCTCCAGTATCACCTCCTGTATATTACCTATATACTTTTTAAAACAACCAGAAGAGACAAAAAAAATATATATATATATATGGATTATGGACAAATAAGTATCCCTTAGCTGTAAAATAGAGATCGAATGGGGACTACTGCAGTTAAAGATATATTATTTGAATTCAATATATATTAATAAACTATTATAAACGAAAAATTATTCTGAGCAAAAACGATCTAACTGATTAGAATATTTAATATACAGTAAAATTGTTGTTAATAATTAGAAAAAAAATTTTAAAAATTAGTTTAAAAATAGTCGAAATAATTTATCATGTATAGAAAATGATAGTATCTGGGGTTGAAATATAAAAAAGTAACAAAAGTCATTTGAAATAAATGTTTATTTTACGGATCATGGATGCAATATAAATTGTACAAATTTGAACACTTAAAAAAAATGTTTTTTTATATTTATACTCTGGATTTTTAGTAGTTTTATTTTGCAGAATAATACCGAATTTTTTTTTACCAAAAATTAGAAATTATAAAAATAATCAATAATTCTAATTGCTTATAAATAGCTTAATAATAGTCAAAATAATTTGAAAATTATACCATGTATAGAAATAATAATATAAATACTTTGTGAAAATATCAAGTATCTATATTTAGGTATAAAGTGATATTATACAATATTATGTATAATCGAATTAAAATTTAACTCATTCAAACTTAGTATTTTCAATATTCAATGAAATATTCGACACTTAATAAAATATGTGTCTAAGCATACAAGTATTTATAAAGTATAAACAACATTTGTTTATACTTTATAAATATTAAAATAAATAAATATATTGAAAAAATTAAAAATATTAAATTAAATATATTTATATTTAAATAAATCTATTTAATATATTTATTTAAACATTGAAACAATTTTATTTATTATGATGGAATAGAAACTAGAAAGGAAGATTAAGATTTTAAATTCTTACCTTAAGTGAAATATTCTTTTACATCGCGCTATGCTCCTTGAATTATTATCAAAATCGCTCCATCAAGACCCCTATCTATCTATATATCTACCAAACTCGTTGGTAATTTACATAATAAACAATAGACTTAATTAATAATAAGTCGTATACATATTTCATGTAATGTTAGAATTGTTAGATATGATAATGCTGTTAAATTATATTATCTATCTATAATTTAATATCTTTAAGACTATATAAATTATGCCCAATTACCAATATAATTACTAAAATAATAATTTTGCTATAACTTTATTTTATTTTTATTTTTAAGGAGAGATAAAAACGTGGTAACTTCTGTTCGAAATCAAAAAAATTGTGGAGCGTGTTGGGCAATTAGCGTTATAGAATTGATTGAATCTATTTATGCCATTAAAACAGGATCGTTACAAACATTTAGTGTACAAGAAGTAGGTAATTTAAATGGTTGTTTTCTTATTGGTCTAATAATACTATAATAGATTTTGGTTTTTTTCAAAAAAATAATTTCAAAACTGTAAAAATCTAATAGATTTTGTTATTGTGTCTTAAACCTTCCAAATTGTTCTGTAAAAATATTAACTAAATTTATTATATCATATTAGATGTTAGATTGTTCGGGAGGAATAAATCAAGGATGTACTGGTGGAAGTTCTGCATTTTTACTCTTGTGGCTAGCGGAAAATAATATAACTGTATTTAAAGAAGAAAATTATCCAACTGTATACAAAGATCAAATGTGTACACTTGATAAGTGCGTTACTAAAATTAAATAAATGAATAATTTAAAAAATATATCAATGAAATGTATTTAATTGCAGAACTTTTGATAAAGGAGTCAAAGTAAAATCATTTTTAACACTCAAGTAAGCCATTATAATCTTATTATGTAACAATATATCAAATTAATTTGACTCAATTAAATACATATTGCACCACGATGAAGGTACCTATAATTTATAAGATATGTGTAACAATTTAGCTTGATGGATCGTGAAGACCTATTGTTATCCTATTTATCAAAAAGTCCAGTTTCTGTAGCGCTTAATGCATTGCCGTGGCAGTTTTACGTGGGTGGTGTACTCAGCCAATGTAATAATAGTATGACTTCGTTAAATCATGCAGCAGAAATAATTGGGTACAAGCTTGGAGAAAACCCATATTATATTTTGAAAAATTCTTGGGGAACTAATTTTGGCATTGATGGATATATATATGTAGCTATTGGAAACAACGAATGCGGTGAGTAATTTTAAGTATTATGTAGATTCTATACATAATAATTCAGTTTATAGTAATAAATATAATATATTGTAATATACTTTATTAAATAAAAACAATAGAGCTTAAAAATCTAAATTACTCACATGAGTTTATATTATATAAATCATATATTTTAAATATATGTTTTTAAACAATTTTCTTGTGATAAAATCAATAGTATATAGATACATTTTAATTTGTAGGTAAGTACCTAATATTAAATATATAAATAATAAACTCGTTATTAGAATATTTGTTCAAAATTTATTACATACGTATATTATGCATTTGATGTTGCAGCATTCAAATTATGCCGTTAACTGTTATAGATGCATATTTTATTATATTTCTTCAAAATAATTTTAAGTAAAAAAAAAAAATCGCATGTTTGACACATATAAACTTAACATAGTTTTTTCTAATTTCAATGCTATAAAATTGAAAATATATACCCATTGTCACACTTAATTAATTATCAAAATTATTAAAAAATATAAAACAGTTAAAATTATATTTTAAAACTAATATACAATGTACCTACTTAATATTATAAAATATTGAAATATTTAAAAATATTTTCAGGAATTGGATGGGAAGTTGATGTGGTTACAAATGTTGTGTCACTGTAATATCAATTGTTATACAAATTACTATTGCGTGACAATGTATTTTATAATAATTTTCTAAAATAATTTGTCTAATTAAAATAAGTATCTGTTGAATAGTTTACATCATGGTCCACTAATTATATATTATACTGGATAATTTATTGCACCTTATTATTAATAAATTCTAAATTGTTTTTATTTATTGTATGGTAATTTGATGTTTTATAATTGTAGATACTAAGTATTGTTATTTATACAATTATATATAATATGTATATTGCCAATTAAAAATGTATTGTAAAATAATCATATTTATAGAGTGTATGGTTTTATTTTTCCCCATATAATGGTAAGGTATGTATTGGTATATATTAGGAGAAGTCACTAAAAATATGTTTTTGAAAACAGTATGTTTCATTGCGGTTTTAACTGTTTCTAAAATACATTTTTCTAAACCGCATAATGCTACTAGCGCAGTGACATTTGAAAGACTTGAAATTCAAATAAAAAAAGATAGTAAGTATATTACCATTATATTTTATATACCACTAGCTACCCCCTTCCCCCGTCCTCTTTGTTACCAATTAAATAAATTAATAATTCAAACTATATGAACAATATATTTTATTTTATATAATAGTTGAACAATAATTAAATAAAAATAAACAACTATCGATGTGTATCGACAGTGATAATAAACAATAATAATAATTTCTTTCACACTAATTTTTATTTTAACTAATTATTATTATTATAAACTAATTATCAACCGTCAACCATCTATTAACAAACATTTTTATCGTAAATCTCAAAATCCCTGTTTGAGTACCTCTGGGAGTTGGACATCTCCCTTTTTACATTAACCTATCTTTTTCTAGATTGTCTAATTTATTTCTGTACAAAATTTAATCGCAATTGGTTGAACGATTTAGGAATGCATAAAGAATGACACACTCATTTTTATATAAGTATATATATATATAGGTGGAAACTTTTATATTATAATTTATTTATTAATTAGATTAAAAAAAAATGTGTTGATAATATTTGAATATATATTTCAGAACCGTCACATGAAAGTGAATGGATAGAAGAATGCAAATGTGTTATGATATCTGACTGTATAACAGATGAAAATGATGCATCAATAGATATTAGAATAATCACAGTAGGTAGTAGATACTGCTATTACCTACCATTTAAATATATTTTATTAATTTGGTTTTTAATAAAATTTAATGAAATGTTTAGAAACCAGATAAATGTCCACCTGGAAAAATGTATTGTTGTTCTGACCCATCATTGGAAAACCCATTAATAATGTGTGGTAAGGTCAAATCGCAGGACATTGATGGGATCAAAATCAATTCTGACCAGGTAAGGCTGAGAAGACTGTTTTAATTAAACTTTGCGAAAAAATATAATTATTAAAATTTATAATTTTTTCATTAGGTAATTAATACATTAATATTAGTAGGCATGGCATGGTCTATTTTACACATAATTCAATATTTCAATTTATTTTTTATTCTATAAAACAAAAAGTTTATACTTTTCATTTCGTTTGAAATTTAAACTAAATATAATAGAGAGAAAAGGCTATTAAGTTTTGATAGTTAAGATTTAATTTCAAAAATTATTAAATGTTTATAAAGATTTATATTGATAATATAGATTAATTTTATGTTGATAAATTTTAAGCCAATGATAAAATTGTTTGAATGATATCGATAACAATATAACAGTGTTATTTTTAGCTTTTAAAATATTCTAGGTTTATTAAATTATTATATAATATAATAAAATCAATATAATTTATTTTTACTACAGGCTAAATTTGGAGAATTTCCATGGCAAGCTTTAATTTTAACAAAAGGAAATTCATTCGTCTCAAATGGAGTTCTGATAGACAATAAACATATACTATCTACTGCTCATTTTTTGACTAGTTTCTCGAAGTAATTTAGTACAAAATATTGTACCTATTTATAATATTGTACCTACAACTACTAATATATATTTGTTTTCAGTACTTATCAGAAATTTCATAACTTGATATAAAATATTTGTTATAATATTATGTATTGAGTTTGGTTCCTTTCCTATCCCTTTCCTTAGGGTCCATTGGCCATTCCTAAGTGAAAAACCTACCATTTACATTAACTTAGAATTTTTATAATTTATAAATACTAATTACAATAAGCACAAATTATAAATTTATAATAAGGTTAATAAAATAAGATAAATTTAATTAGCTATATTTAAAAAATACTAATTACTATAGAAAAAGAGTCTTTTAATGATGAATCTTCTTGACATATGGGTTAGTCAATTAGTAAGTTATGACGTTAAGTTAATTTTAGTCGCATTTTGAGGTCATCGCACACCAGGAATAGGGGTACGAGCAGTTCTGAGATCAGAGAGTTGTGAAAGTTGTGGGGATTGGAGTGTATAGGCGTTTATAGATTTTCGTGACAATGTTTTATACTATTAAGATAAAGAGATCATTATAGAGATTATTATTTGAGACATAGTATGGTGCTTTGGGTATCCAATGAGTTAGTCGAATGAATACTTTTAGTTTGTGTGTTATTTTTATACTAATTGTACAATCAATACACATCATATTTCCGAGTTGTATGTTTATTATTTTGGAATATTAATAAAAAGTATTGTTCGGTGGTGTACATTACAGGAACTTCAGTGCGCTGAAAGTGCGGTTAGGCGACTGGGACATCTATAGAGACGTAGAGCCTAGGCCGCACTTTGAAAGGCCCGTGGCCAGCATTACGATCCATCCCGAGTATTCACCGACCAACATGCACAACGACATCGCGGTGATCACATTGTCGGGCGCCCCGGTACCTGTCACCGACCACGTGAGCCCGGTTTGTTTGCCGATGAAACCGCCGCCAGACGCCGTGTCTCCGCGCCACCAGTGGACCGGTTGCCAGGTGTCCGGATGGGGTTCGGAGAGCTTCGACCAGCCGCGGTACCCAGGTGTGCTGAAAAAGGTGCCAGTGCCGCTGTGGGACCGCCAACGGTGCGTCGAGAGCCTGAGGACCACGAGACTCGGTGCCGCGTTCAAGTTGCACTCGGGATTCTTGTGCGCGGGCGGCGAAGAGAATGAAGACGCGTGCAAGGTGAGCGAAAACACATCGTTTAGAAATCATCACATTAGAATATTATGAGTATTACTTACTATACACTTGGGCGATACGAACCTCAATACTGCAGGCGAACACTGCTGCGTTTAAATGTATATGTCATATGATTTCCCAAAAAAAGCGATGAACTTCATTGCAGATGAAATTGACTATATTGTTAACTATGGAAATGCACCGTCAATCGATATAAAAACACTATTAAATCAATCGATAGATTTTCGATTTCCGCCGATCTGCAATGTTCATACTACGAACTTAATATAGGTACCCATATAATATGACAACATTGAAAAAAACAAGTACTTTTCGTCAAATAAATCTTTTAAACACAATAAATGTATGCAAGTCATTATAATTAAGTATTCGATAAGGAAAAAAGGAAGTATAATTGATTTTTTTGAATTTCGGTAAACATCATTTGTTGGTATTTTAGTAAGTACATTGAATACGTATAATATAGGTATATAGACAACGTGTAATATTATACTCAACAAAATCCATGAATAGGTAATAAATTCATCGTCCATAATATTTTTTTCATTTTCTTCCCAGTCCGTCTTTGATATTTAAAAAACAATTTTTCAGCATTTTAAATTATTGTTAATATTGTTTCGATTAATAGTAATTTTTTTTTTGCCCGTTCATTTTGATTAACTTTTTTTGTGTTTCTTCCCTAACGGAATTTGGTTTTCAAGACCTATTTTTATTGACGATCGTAAAATATTTAAACGAGATGTGAATCCAAATTTGTCTGGCCATCTGGGAACTGAAATATCTAATTTTTACTATATAATATTTTAATTTTATATTCTGTACATTTAAGATTATTTAAATAAATTTTGTTTACTGATGTGTTTTATGTAGGGAGATGGAGGTTCACCTTTAGTGTGTGAACATAATTCTGTATCACATCTTATTGGACTAGTATCTTGGGGAATTGGATGCGGAACTCCATCAATACCTGGTGTTTACATTGACGTCAGCACTTATATTACTTGGATTGAAAAACAATTATAAAATGGAGAAATTCTATTATTTTTTTTTTTTAAATGTATACGTATTATACTATTTTAATTAATCTGGTAGAAGTTAAGATCACGAACCAATACACAGTTTTTTATGTCGTTTCAACTTTATAATTTTTAACATAAAAAAAAAAAAAAAATTAAAAATACATTAATTGTATCGTTTATAATATCTTTAATCTATATAATATCTCTTTTATTAATTTAATTTTCATCTTATCTAAATGTTGGTACTAATAATTTTATCATAATTCATACTGGGTCCAATACCAATAAAAAAATTATAAAATCAATCATTAAGTATCTTATATTGTTACCTTGTGGGAAAAGGTATAATTGCAGGTATAATTTTTTTTATAGAATTTAAAATTTGAGGTTGAGTCGTTAGAGGTGAATGGTAATATATAAAATCTAGACCAAATTCATATATATTTATACTGTAGTACCTATAATAGTAGCTATACATAAATGTACAATAATATAACTACCTAAATCTTAATTATTTTATTATAAATTAATATTAGTTATGAGTTATTACTTATTACTATAATATAATCAAGGTATAAAGGTAAAACAAGGAATAGATGTATTTGAAAAAAAAAAATTTTTTTTAGATATAATTATACAGTCTCAAAAATATAATTTACACAATCATTTAAATACATATTTATTAAATTATCATTTAAATAGTGTCATTAACATTTAATTTTACTAAATTATCCTTTGTAAACAAGCCAATTTTTTCGATCACTGAGGTTTAATTTAAGTAATGGTTTTTTAATTATGTAAAACCATATTATACCTAAAATTGAAGAGATAATTACCTCGGTGTAGAATCCATCGATTATGGTATTGCATTTACCACCTGCTGCTCGACAAGACTAAAGTAAATAATGTTATATAATATTATTTAATTGTTAAAACTTCAAAATGATTTGCAAAAAATATTAATATAATTTTAAACAATTATATTTAATAATAATACAAATATCAAAAAAAATAAATAGGTAGTATACAGAAACAGCTTAAAATAATTAAACGTTTTAATAACTAAATATTGATTGATACCATTTCATACTTTATTTAAAATATTAATCTTCATTTTAAGTTTCTGAGATTTATTGCATTTGTTGCAGTATTTAAGTTTAAGTTTATAAAATGTATCACCTATTATTTTACAATGAAATTATTTTTATTATTATTATTGTTTTGGAAAAGAATAATAATTACTTTTGCTTTTTAATTATTATAATAAGTTTTTGGATAATTATTGTTTTTTTTTGGAGATTTATTATAAATCTATTTCAATTCTAATTCCTTCCTCACTATATAAATAATATATACATAAGTTAGTAGGTGTATATAAGATACGAGTAATTATTATATGACCTAGCTATTATATTAGGTATTACTCTTAAATAAGAAAAATTAATTAAGAATAAAAATGTAATATTATATACATAATAAGAGGTTATTTTTAAACAATAACTTTTTTTTTTAAATTAAAAATTAAATTTATATTTTATGGATAATTACTTTGATCAATGTAGAAGCCGCACAATGATTTTGAGAGTCGGTAGTACACTGTTTGAAGGTAAGAACGTCAACCAACCAGAGTGAACCCGTTCTTGTTATAGCTAAGCTAATGTTTGCAAAAGTGCATAGCAATGTCATGTAAATTCCACCAAAATTTGGATCACTTACTTTAGATACAAATGACAAGTAAATTACGTACATAATAAATGAAAAGATCTATAAGAAATAAATATATACAATTATACATTAAAGAATTTTTATATTGTCCATATTTTAAAAAGATATCAAAAATTTAAAATATTAACTTGATACTGTTACATATTATGTACATAATACATAATAGGTATTAGGTTCTAAGCGGAGCGATGAATGTATTGATTTTAAAATGGTTTGTGTTTTTATTCTTGTGTGCATGCAATAAGTATATACGATAAGTAGCTGAAAAAATGTTTCAATTTTCAAACTATGGTGATTTCTGATAGAAAATTGGATTTAGTTTATATATTTGAAGAGAGGTCGACATTTCCAATTATTTTCAAAATTGTCGGAAAAAACTGAAATTTTTACGTTAAACTAGTTTTTAACAAAATTGGTTTGATTTTATTAGTATAAAATAGTATATAATATTTATTTTATTAGTTACTTGACAACGAAAACAAAGAACTAAGATTTTTAGAATTTTTACGTTATGTTTATATGATCATTTTCTATATACGTCATAACTTATAACAATTTCAAAATATTTCAACTCATTTTTTAGTCATTTATAGATATTTAAAATTTAGAAATTGTTTTTGTTTTATTTCTATAAACGTTGATAAAAAAAATAATCTCTGGGTCAAAATTCTTGAAAATTCAATAAAATGTCCCACATAAGTTTTAATAATTCTGTATAAAAATATTATAAGCCATAAGCACATTTTTTTTATAATATAGACATTTTAAGTTCAATTTAGGCTAAATTACATATTCAATCAATGAATAATGGTAGGTATTCAATATTCATTATATTGTTATGATTCGAAAATATTGTTCGTGAAGATATACAATGTGCACGTGTATTATAATTAGGTGTGTTTTATTTACATAATGATATTCCAAATGTTTTCATAAAAAATTATATTCAACCTTTTGTATTACTATTTACTAACAGTAAAATAATTTATTTTACCAAGTAGCAAAAACATAACATGAAATATACTTAGTGATAAAGACTGACAGATTGTCTCTACTTAGAATCGTTTTTCGTAACAATGGTATATCACTGAATTCAAATTTAACACATTCATCACAGTGACCCACTCAAAACCTACCGTACCTACTGTACCCATTTTACCGATTTTTTTTATATTAGATGTACACAATTTTGTGCATCGAATTGCATTGTAAAAATAAACATAAATTTAAGCTTCCAAATTGCCTGCCATCTCTTAGAAGAGTCTGTTCGAATTATAGGCCACTCCTTATGGAGTAATATCCGAAGTAAATTCCGTATATAATTTTACCAATCATAATGTATAATAAATAATAATATTATACAATACATAATATATAATATATAAATATAACAATGTATTTAAACGTATTAAAACATTCGATTCAATTTCATCAACATAAATTGAAAACCTATAAAATGTATTATCAGTTTAAATTCACGATATTGAAAACTTTAATTTAAGCCACTAATTTTCTTTTTAACAATCACAAAAACAAAACAAATTTATGGAGATACTTTTAAGTACTATAATAGACTTCCTATAGTTTAGTAATATACATTTTAGTCAAAATAATGAAATAGAATAAAATTGTATAATGCCTAAAGTTAAAGCATTTAATATAAATTTAATATGAAATTAAAACATATAACATTTATTTTTTTTCGTAATAGTAAAACAATTAAGTTTCTACTGTCAGTTCTAATTCTACAAAAGTGGGAAGGAAAATTTAAAATATAAATTTGTAGAATTATACACAATGCTGATAAAATGTACTGTGATAAGTAAAATTGTATATGACATAACGGCATGCAATTTGGATACACCTTTCTAAGAGATAGCGTACAATTCGCCATTCGGACATAGTCACACAATTTATGATTTTGTAAACATTTTCCCAAAAGAACAATAGTGGGTAAACAGGTGCAACAATATGTTAATAAAACAATATAAGTATGAATATGATTTACTTGATGCGTTATAAAGGTGAATCCCAACATGGTGTAAAAACATGCTCTTACAATACCGCCTATTTTCAAAAGTGTTGGAGTGTAATACAACAACAACGAAAATGCTAAACCATGCAGCAACCTGAAAATATATTATAATAATTTTTAACTGTAATTAATAATATCTTATAGGAGGTATTAATATTAGCATTTAAGATTTTCCCTATATAACGTGTTTATGCGTTAATGAATTGAATCGTGGTAAATCTATTCTCATATCGTATAATTTATAAATACACCGGTATAAAATACCTGTATGGTACACACTGCATGTAGACATCCATCGATTTCACTGAATTTGTTATTTTAGTAATAGCTACAGGAACTATCAATTTTACTAAAAATACCAATATGCCAATTATGACAATATTGTTTTCAGATACTCCGGCTTCCATAAATTCCATATTTGTCACTGTGTCGATAGTGGCGAATCCTACCTATATGAATACGTAAGTCGTGATTAATCAAGGGCGTAGCCAAGGGGGGGGCAACAAGGGGAAAATTCCCCCCTTGATAAATATACTAAGTAGATGTTTTTAATATGTTGAATATCGAATATTTAAGTGATTAAATTAATATGCTTACGTGCCCCCCCCACCAGAAAAAATCCTGGCTACGCCCTCGTAATTAGTCTATATTATTACAGTACAGTAATAACCAGTACAGTATAGAACCAATCCAATCAATTTATAAAAAATATAATATAAACATTATAAACTGTATAGTTACTTCGGGTCTATGTCTAATGATTATTATAGAAATAGTGAAGTTTAGTATATTATAATTAAGACTAAAGTTAAAGTTCAAGTGTTCACATAAATATAGAATTTAATGGCATTTTTCAACATTTTTTCATAAAATTCATGCCAAACCGACCAACTGATAAATATATTAACCCCTTTATATTATGCAATTGAGTGCCCATTGATCATCTATACAAGGAGTAGGTGCATAGAAATATTAAGTCAAAAGCTTAAAAATTCTAAATAATATACATAAATAAATATATGTTATAATAAATTAATAGAACCTACATTTATTGACACTTATTGTTTAATTTTAACCATTAGATTAGTACCGTAGTATTGAAAAATTAAAATTGTCTCCAAAATAATAACATGGAACCTTCTTAAGAGTTCAACATTTTTTCTTTGAGAAATATAGACCAAAAATATCCTATTTTAAATTATCCGTCGTATTGGATGCAAAAATCAAAAGGTACTACTAAAATAATGATTAAAATACGCCTATAAATCTATTTCGATATAAAATAACGAAACACGAGTCTAAATAATAATATTATTAATGTAAGTACCTATATATACTATTGTATTATAGGCATTATAGGTTATAGGTATTATATTATTAAATATTATTTCCTTACTTTTGCAGTTAGAAATATGACTCCTAGTATCTGAACGTTCGGTAACTTTATGATATCCCAAAGTAGCTTGTACGTGTTTAAAACGCCCAGACCTTTTTGTTCGGCCGACGGTTGAGTTTCACGTTTGAACTTGGACACACACGCCGCTGCTACAATGTACACTATTCCCCAAAAATACAGATAACCTATTCGAAACGTTCAATTTTTACATAATTTTATATATTGCATTATTAATTTATTATTAGTGTCTATATTACTATTTACTATAATGTACATATTGTACATTTTAAACATTTAGTATATGCGTTTACATTTACAGGTGAATATTATTATTCCAGATATACTCTATACCTAGTCTATCATACATATAGTGAGTAGTGGTTGCCAGTATAAGTTTACCTTTTATCGTGATAATACCACCGGGTTTGTCGTTAAAACGTAACCATTTGTTGCAAAACGTTTCGGATCCGAGTAACAAGAGAACTGCATATCCCAAGAAAGATCCCAGCGAATTACCGGTCGCGTTGCACATTGACGAGTAGTGAATGTTATGCCTAAACATTGTGTGTTGTTTAAATCGTTACAATAAAGTGAATAAAGCTATTCAAAGTTTTTCAGTTAATATTTGTATGCATGTTATTATAAACTTTACAATTGTTGAGAAATTTAACTTGGTGCTATTGTTTACTTTTATAAGCTAAAAACAATAAAATACTATATCAAATATCAAACTTTTTAAGCATTGAGCATGCCCATCCATCAACTACAATATCCTGAGTGGCAGCAAGGCAATTTATGATTAACCAAACGATAGTCAGTGGAATCACATTATTTGATTCCCCAGTGTTCAGCAACCAGCCATTTATGTAAAAACTACACACCAGTAGACAAGTGCCTAAAAAATAAAGTAAAAAATTTTATTATAATAAATATTATTAAGAGAGGACTCGATTTCGACCGTTTATTATTAAGAAGTTTAATATAGACAGTTAGGTACTCTAGTTTAGTATTACCCAATCTTTTCGTTAGTGATAGATACAACTATAATAGTTTCTTTTTTTTATTATATAAATTTGAACTGTCATTATTGTAATAAGTAATAATACTGCAGTGGCATATTTAGGGGGAGGGGGTATTGGGTTCAATCAGTGGCGTATTTAGGATTTTTTTCCGGGGGGGGGGGAATATACGTTAGAAAACATAATTACCTCGACGGGGGGGATACACTTACCAACATTATTAAACTTAGGTACTAGTAAAAAAAAAGAACAAGGAGGGATCTATCCCCCATATCCCCCCATAAATACGGCACTGGGTTCAGCCCCCTCTAGAACAGAAAAAAAAGTTACTCTATGTTAAATAAATATTTTATTACCTACGGCGCTACGGGCTACGGTTTTCTGATAATTTAACAATGTAGATAGCTGATAGACTGTCTATATAACTATCTAAGACAGTTGGGTTATTCAAAGTAAGATGAAACAAATAAGCTTTATCATATGACTTAAAAAATGTAACCCCTCCCCCCAAGAAATTATTGAAAATATACCACTGCCATAGTATTGATTTTCATTTATTCTAATTCTTTCAACGACAAGACGTTTAACATGGCCTAGAAAACTATTTGTTGTATAACTCGTCCAGTTCATCTAGGCCATAGAACTATAGTGTTTTATGTCTTGGCCATTGGCAACCGTAACAATTTCTAAACATCAAAGGTCCGAAAATTATATTATATAGAAAAAACTATCGTAATATCTTGGTAACCCATTATCTGTGACGTTAGCCGATGACTAAGTTGAACTGGACGAGTTGTAATATGTATATTTACGAAAAGAAAAACAAAACACTAAAATAGAATAATTCTGTAATCGGCCAAATGTAACAATTTTTTTCATCAATTGAGATTTGAGACATACAATTGAAGACAGTTGATTGATTTTAACATACAAATTAAGTGTTAATTAAAAATATGATTACATAATTTCAAGTGTGATATTCTATAAACATTATTATTTTTGTCAACTAACAATAGGTGATCATGTCATTATTGATTGAAAAATGAAAACAGATATACATTTGATTAATATTCTAAACTCTAAAGCGTAGATATTATGTGTTTATAATACTTAAGCGTTTAGTCCACTATGAGTTACCGAGCAGTATGTGTACAGGAACGAGCCACATTTTTCGTCTTCCCACTGATGGACAATAAATAGAGTCTACTAACGGAGCCCATAAAATTTTGAAAGTAAACGGCCATGTGCTCACACTAAATATTGCCTAAATAACAAAGTAATACTAAATTAATAAATTATAAGCAATCGATCCATCGATATTACATTATTAACTATTAAGGCTCTTTCGTTCGATATTCATTGCTTTGTGTACTTTACCTGTTCATAGTAAGAAAACTTATTAGATTTTAGCAAAATCGGAAATGCATCACTGAATCCCAATGGCACGCCTTGCAATATGTATAAAAACAAGAGTTTTGCTAAATTCCA